>CM055276.1:17401172-17612308 GCA_029237695.1 Conchocele bisecta | reverse complement strand
CATGAAAGTTGTATAAGCTACTGCTCATCATGCTGTTACTTGGTTTTATGTGGTCTCCGAAAGATACACCACACCCAGTTGTGGCACACCACACGGCAAAATTTAGTTGGTTCTGCCAGAACTGCATCGGAGTTGCCCGCCATCTGTTTCCCCCACATCCACCGTACTAATCTTGGTCACCCTATATTTCTCAAATATGTTAGTGAAATTTATGTCGAAACCCATGCCCATACTGACTCTTATTTTAGGGTGCACAAGCCAAACAATGGTGTTCTTTTGAGCGTATACACCACCGAACCGCGTACTTTGCATTAGAGTTAAAGCTAAATGCTTTTGTATCCATTGAAAGATATTATTATGTTTGCTACTATCACTAATGTTCAAAAAGGGAGTTGTGAACTTCAAAAAATTAATAGACAACTGCTGCGGACAACGCCAGGTAGGCCTTAGATCAATCACCTTCACGGTTGGATGGCAGAATGTGGGGAAGAGCGAAGGGTTTTTACTATGTGAAGGATGGACAACAATTAGGTGTAAAGCTGCCTCACGGACTGTGGGGAATAAGACAGCTCAAAGATTTTGTCAAACTCAGAGCTTGACGGTATAATCAACCTCACAGTATCGAATGCTACCGGGCTCGCAACAATGACCATCAGCAGTGATAATAAGGTAGTGGTCTCCCCGGGGTTGGGTATTCAACTCGGTTTTAGAGAGACATACTCCTCAAACAAAGGAGTGTTTACCCCGGGTGAGTACGTCGGTGATAATCCGGTGGACTTCACCTTCACGAAAACTCTCAGGGTGCAACTGGATCGGGTGAACACATCGTACAACACGGTAGACGGATCCCCCAGCACATTACTGAAAACCGTGCCCGCCAGCGACTGTTTCTATGGCGAGACTGTGACCTTAGACTTCCCACACCCCGAGATGAAAGTTTTGGAATCGGGACACATCCACGAGTTGAAGATTTCTATTCTCGATGATAAAGGGAGAGAGTTGAAGAACGATTACCCGATTTCGGTCGTCCTAGAAATTTCAAATTAATTGAAAAAATTAAGAAAATTATTTAGAATTAAACGCATGTTCGTAATATATATTATCAACATTATTGAAAATGAGTATATACGGACCAGGCAGTTCTTCCGATTGGGTGACAAATTCAAAGAATTTGGAACCGGCAGAAGGGGGATTCATCCCGACAGAGGGCGACTATTTTTAACTACCCAAAAAAACAAAAGCCTTGATCAATAGAACTATATCGAGGGCCACGGACGAGATTCACAAGAGTCTACTGTCACAACGTAGAGAATATGCCCTGGCTGTGAATACACAAAGTCGTGAAGAAACGCATACGGAACTAAACGAACTAGGTGAAAAAATAACCAAATTTCGAAAAGAGGCCCGGTTGGGGCTTGATAAAGTCCGAGAAGACCACCAGGCAGACCTTACGGAGGCTTATGGTGCGTTGCGCTTAGAGGACTCTCTCACCAGAGAAGCGACACTTACTGAATTAGACGGTAAAATAATCGATTTTCGAAAGGAGACCCGAACGAATATTGAGAAAGATCAGGCGGCTTATAAGGTGTTGCGCTCAGAGGACTCTCTCATCAGAGAAACTGAACTAAACGAACTAGGTAAAAAATAACCAAAATTTCGAAAAGAGAGCAGGTCGGATATTGATAAAGTCCGGGCCGACCGCCAGGCGGCCCTTACGTTGCGCTTAGAGGACACTCTCATCAGAGATGCGGCATTTACCGAACTAGGTAAAAAAATAACCAAATTTCAAAAGGAGGCCACGTCGGGTATTGAGAAAGTACGAGAAGACCACCAGGCGGACCTTACGAAGGCTTATGAGGTGTTGCGCTCAGAGGACTCTCTCATCAGAGAAGCGGCACTTACTGAACTAGATAAAAAAAATAACCAAATTTCGAAAAGAGACCCGGTCGGGTATTGATAAAGTCCGAGAAGACCACCAGTCGAACCTTGCGGAGGCTATTGCGGAGGCTTATGATGCGTTGCGATTAGAGGGCTCTCTCAGCAAAGAAGCGACACTTACCGAACTAGACGAAAAAATAGCCGAATTTCTGAAAGAGACCAGGTCGGGGGTTGAGGGGGTCCGAGAAGACAACAAGGAGGCCATTGCGGAGGCTTATGGGGCGTTACGCTCAGAGGACTCTCCCAACAGAGAAGCGGCACTTACTGACATATACGAAAAAATAACCCAATTTCGAAAGGAGGCCCGGTTGGGTATTCATAAAGTCCGAGCAGACCGCCAGGCGGACCTTGCGAAGGCTTATGAGGTGTTGCGCTCAGAGGACTCTCTCATCAGAGAAGCGGCGGTTGCTGAACTAGACGGAAAAATAACCGAATTTCAAAAAGAGGCCCGGTCGGGTGTTGAGAAAGCCCTAGAAGGCCACCAGGCGACCATTACGGAGGCTTATGATGCGTTGCGCTTAGAGGACTCTCTCAGCAGAGAAGCGGCACTTACCGAACTAGACGGAAAGATAACCGAAGTTTCCGATAAACTGAAACATGATCGTATAGCCGCGACCAAAGCTCTTGATGAGGCCTCTTATAAGATTCGTACTGAGGCATATAACGCAAACAAGGCGCTTGCCGGAATAGTGAAAACAATGAAAACGCCAAAACGTGTCATAACAGTTTGGGCTGAGAAGCGGGGCCCATTGATTGAGGGGCACTATGAATATTCGTTCGGTGCCAAAGCGAGTAATAAATATGGGGGATACACTATGACAGCCGCGGGTGAAGTTATCCAAATGGCGGTCTGCTCGGTTAATGCTAATGGTAAACTGTGGGCGCGGTCGCGATAAATATTGTAGTAGATGGGGAAGAACGGGGGATTGGAGTCACTAAAATCTCTGGAGATAGTTCGACGATTGTTTCGTTCGCCGGTAATGATCGAATTAGACTTTCCCAAAGTAGTGTTATTAACTTTGTTACGAAAATCGGTGACTCAGAGAGTTCTTCCACTATTGTCTCGTTGTTAATTGAACTTATATAAATACTAATATTGATAAATAAATTTGTAAAATTTTAAATATGAACGAATCAACGCTTCCAATTGTCAATACACTCCATCAACACTGTGTACAATTAACGAAAGAAGTTCAGATTTTTAGGTTGAATAATATCGTCGCTATGCAGGATATTTTAGTTAGAGAATATACAAAT
Organism: Conchocele bisecta; assembly: GCA_029237695.1. Classification (NCBI taxonomy): domain Eukaryota; kingdom Metazoa; phylum Mollusca; class Bivalvia; order Lucinida; family Thyasiridae; genus Conchocele; species Conchocele bisecta. Next base: position 17,609,113 of record CM055276.1, on the reverse strand, counting down.
AGAAAAGAAACGCTAAAAAATATAGGCGCGCGGTGAACATGGCTGAAGTATCTAGCACGGCTCTGGCGAGTGTTTCTGTGTTGTGTGGGGCGGGGACAGCTGCAACTATATCCACCATTATAACGGTTCCCGTAGCGGGGATTTTATGTGCGGTGTCGGCCGTTTCTGGGTTGTTGTGTATGGTAATTAGGGCGTCGGGTGGAAAACTCGAGAAAAAATGTAGAAAACATGATAGAATATCCGTTCTCGCCAGGTCTAAGAAAAAATAGCATCGACGTTATGGTGTCCAAAGCGTTGGCCGATAAGAAAATATCAAATTTAGAGTTTGAATCCGTGGTGGAAGAAATGCGGAGATATGAAAAATTAAAAAAGATATAAGAATCAAGGCACGCGCCACCATGCCCAAGATTGAGTGTACTGATTGGGATAAATTTAGGGAAAAACTTGGAGATAAAGTCGAAAGAAATGTTACAGCACCATTGTGATTTTTTAAAAAATAATTAATTTTAATTATAAAATTAATTAAAATTAATTATATTGTCGCAGTAAACAATTTATTAATTAATTTTAGGAAAATTATTAACAATTTAAAAAGAAATTTTTTTTTTTTTTTTAGCTTCCACCGAGGCGCGAACCCACGCCAGCAAAACCCTTCTGGGCCCACCCGGCTAGCCACCTTTTCTGATATTGTCTGATCTTGTCTTTGTCTTACTCGTCTCATGTTGTGGCTAGCCGGGTGTAATAGCTGCCTGTACAGCACACCCCCATCTATCGGCTGATCTAGGAACCAGTGTCGAAAGTCTAGGCAACCTTGGAAGTGTGTGCACGGAAGCACTGAGCGCTCATTTTTCGTCAAGGGGCGTCCCCCAAGACAAAGTATTGTTGTTAATTTTACATATATGAAGTTAAAACCGTGTTGTGCAATACCAAATATTTACTCGTTTATTTTTATTTGTTTTATATATAACAAGTTCATTTTTTATTTAATAATATAGGTTATAACGTTCTAAATTATTAAAAGTTAAAATTAAAAAAATAAAAAACATGCCAACCAATCACAATGTAAGAAACACTCCGGAATATCGATAGCGGGTTGTGTAATACACACCCACGTGTGTGTAGTATATATTATAGTGTGTTTATGTTTCATCCGGAATATCGATAGCGGGTTGTGTAATACACACCCACGTGTGTAGATATATATGTGTTTATGCTCTCGGAAGACCGTAATCGGTATCCTATAAAATGGACACTATACGTGTAAGGTAGGACACATAATTTGTGTGTTTATAAACACGTGTAAGTGAAACATTGTCGTCTGCTTGGTGTTTGTGATTACAATATAAATTTATAAGCGATATCGTAGAAATGTACGTTCGTAAAACGAATCGTTGGGTTTTAAAATTTTTGTATAATACGCCTTAGTTTCATATCCGATACGCATTATCTGTCTTAATGTTCGTATTTGCCTCTTGTATAGTTGACATAATTGCCGTTATAATATTGGAAATGTAACGTTTTTATCGGAGCGTAATAAATTACGCTGGTATTTCATATATTCGATATCGCCTAGTGTTCTATTTTATAGAATTTATATACAGGATTATAACCCCCGTATTCTTCGTAAACTTCTTCAACACAGTCATTAAAAATTTTCAATTCAAATTGTATTGTATTATCCATTTTCTCTAATAATATTGGTACTCGTTTTTTCTGTTCAATTTCCAATTAGAATTTTCAAATCCATTACAATATGATTGTAGAAACGCATATCCGTAAACGAATCGTTGATTTTAAAACGGTTTTATAAAATTAGTTTTATGATGTTCCGGTAGTTGTTCTCCGATCCTATTTAGTCGCTTCGTTTCACGAATTTGATCCTTGTACCGGCGACATAATTGCCGGTATAATATTGTAAATGCAACCGCTTTTATCGGAGCGTAATAAATTACGCTGATATTTCATGTATTCGATTCTGCATAATGTTTTCAATTTTAGTAATATTTTTCACCAAAGACATTACAAAATTCCAATTCCCATTCTATTTTATTATCCATTTTGTTATATTTTATTAATATTTTATTATAACCTATGAAATGTATCTGTTCAATTTGGACGTGAAAAACATGATGTATTTATGACACCTATATACTTTCAAAAGTCAATTACCAATATAATTGGGACTCCCTCTTCTCAAAATTATTTTCTCCAAAAATTCATAAATTTGCTGTCGGGAGACCCAATTTTCCTCGTTAACCAATTTTTTTATTTTCGGGGGTGGTGGGGGTATTATAGAGGGTTATAAACGATACCACGGTAGGTGGTATCATTTTGACTCCCTTACTACTACTGGAGGCGTAAATTAACGGTATTTTTTCCTCCTTATAGGAATCACGATTTGCCTTGTTTGGCCCTCAGTTACTTTTTGTCCCGCCTGCTGTAGCAGAAGCGGGACATAGGCGTAGCTTTTCCGTCGGCTTAGGCGGCGTCGGCGGCGTCGGCGGCGTCAGCATTTCATGTTAAGTTTTTGCGTTTATCTCAGTTTCCAGAAAACTATAGCTCCTACGACCTCCATACTTGGTATACATCAACACTGTGGTGTAACCATCTCACACAGAGGGAGCCTATGTGACCTTCACCTACTTTTCATGGTTCATTGACCTACTTTTCACATGCATTCAACTTTAAGTTTTTGCGTTTAGCTCTGTTTCTAAAACTTAACGCTCAGGTTAATTCATTGTAACTTCTGTTTCCCTCAATGGAATGCTTTAATATTCCATACATGCATTTGTAACAACATCTCGCATCATTCTACAGAAATCCCATGGTACCCGCTAACCCCAAAGGTCAAGGTCACTGACTTAGAAATGTCCGTGTTTGGAAAAGTTAACGCTCGGTTTAATGTATTACAACTTCTGTTTCACTTGATGGAATGCTTCGGTATACATCAACACTGTGGTGTAACCATCTCACACAGACAGAGCCATGTGACCTTGACCTAGTTTTCATGGTTCATTGACCTATTTTTCATATGCATTCAACGTTATGTTTTTGTGTTTAGCTCTGTTTCTAAAACTTAACGCTCAGGTTAATTCATTGTAACTTCTGTTTCCCTCAATGGAATGCTTTAATATTCCATACATGCATTTGTAACAACATCCCGCATCATTCTACAGAAAGCCCATGGTGCCCGCTAACCCCAAAGGTCAAGGTCACTGAATTATAAATTTCCGTGTTTGGAAAAGTTAACGCTCAGTTTATGCTTTAATATTCCATATATGCATTTGTAACAACATCCCGCATCATTCTACAGAAAGCCCATGGTGCCCGCTAACCCCAAAGGTCAAGGTCACTAACTTAGAAATTAATGCTCAGTTTATGCTTTAATATTCCATACATGCATTTGTAACAACATCCCGCATCATTCTAGAGAAAGCCCATCATTCTACAGAAAGCACATGGTGCCCGCTAACCCCAAAGGTCAAGGTCACTGACTTAGAAATTTCCGTGTTTGGAAAAGTTAATGCTCAGTTTATGCTTTAATATTCCATACATGCATTTGTATCACATCCCGCAATCATTCATACAGAAAGCCCATGGTGCCCACATCCCCAAAGGTCAAGGTCGCTGACTTAGAATTTCCGTTCGTGATTTGGAAAAGTTAACGCTCAGTTTTATGCTTTAATATTCCATACATGCATTTGTAACAACATCCCGCATCATTCTACAGAAAGCCCATGATGCCCGCTAACGCCAAAGGTCAAGGTCACTGACTTAGAGAAATGTTCGTGTTTGGAAAAGTTAGCGCTCAGTTTATGCTTTAATATTCCATACATGCATTTGTAACAACATCCCGCATCATTCTACAGAAAGCCCATGGTGCCCGCAAACCCCAACGGTGAAGGTCGCTGACTTAGAAATTTCCCTGTTTGGAAAAGTTAACGCTCATGTTTTAGCGCTCAGTTTATGCTTTAATATGCCAACATTTGCTCATCCCTAAATAACAGATTTGATACAATGCATGTATCTAACATCCCGCATCATTCTACAGAAAGCCCATGGTGCCCGCTAACCCCAAAGGTCAAGGTCACTGACTTAGAAATTTCCGTGTTTGGAAAAGTTAATGCTCAGTTTATGCTTTAATATTCCATACATGCATTTGTAACAACATCCCGCATCATTCTACAGAAAGCCCATGGTGCTCACGAACCCCAAGGTTATTACAAGCTCCTTATGTACTATCAAACTGCGCCAGGCGGGACATTTTGTTCCGCGGAGCTCTTGTTTATCTTTGGCTCTTTAGTTACCTGTGAGTTGAATTGGGTTATTGCCCATTATAGAAGTAGTAAGATTATTACTGATCGTACTGCTTTTGGGAGGGGCCAAGTGATTCTGGTGTAGCGAGGGCCTGGCATCAGATCAGGATTATTCTGATTTCAGGGCTGAATATATAGTTTTGTTATTGTAAATATTCAGTTCTGATTTTGTATCCCCCCCCCCCATTTGTACATGTACTTTAACATGTACATGTACTTGTACAGGTAATATATGGGATTCAGTACTAAACCCATTGACCGACCCGGCCTTAAATGACAGCTGTTGATAGGCCGTTAAACCCCAACAAACAAACAAACAAAACCATTACCACGTGTTTCCAGACAATTGCCGGGCACTCCCAGTTCTTGAACGTCCGGCAGTTAATTTCCAGGTGGAGCTACAATATGGGATGTTGTACTTGTACAGGAATACATGGATAGCTAGTATATACAAGATAATCTTTGTCAGTACGGTATTTTTTGCAGAAAATCCTGTTGATATTGAAAAAAAATCTGTACATAATGCTAATGGTAGTTTTTGTCATGTTGCATTCAATAAGACTAACATCTGTTTGCATTTCATGAGGATTTGTTTCCAGGCAATTACCAGCATGACCAGTCTGAATGTTACATGACCTGGGCAGGTGGTACGTATAAGATAATGTTTAAATAAACTGTACTTTTAGAGAAAATATCATTGATAATAATGAAATTCTGTAAATAATGATAAATTCAATGTATATTATGAGTCAATTTAATTCCATGTTCGGCTACTATTTGACATGCTGTTGCTGTTGTTCCAATATCCAATAGAATATGATTCTCATGCATTATCAGAACATGTTATTGTAGAGGAATATAGGAATTAAGAAAGAAGCAGCCTACATAATGTCAGCTGTCAGATGTACCAGCTAGTGGGGACTGAGGTACATGTAGAAACCATGCAGCAGGTAAAATACAGACAAGATCTTACAGTTCTTATTTAATACATTTATTAATCAAGTTACACATTCCATAAGAACTTGTGGACAAGTTTTCAAATCAACATAAAGGTAAGATTATATTTATTACATAAGTATAGCAGCATACATTGAAGCCATACTGATCACCTAGTGTGTTCTCGGTAGTGGTATCATTTTCATTTCACATGATTCGTATGCAGTGTTAAAACATGTTATTGTAGTGGAATAGAGGAAATGAGAAACAATCGGCAGCCTAGAGAATTTCAGTAGGCAGCTGCACCAGTTTTAGCGGGGACAGAGGTGGTTACCGAGCAACTATTAAGCAGGTCGGTATGTAGAGAAGATCTTAGATGAGTGATGCAGCGGCCCTGTCCGAAGCTCTGGTGGGCCAAGGTTGGTGGTTACACCCCGTGGTGTGACCGTCACATCGGCCTGCCGGAGTTAGGATAGGGGAGGCTAGCCACTCACCACTCCAACACTCTGAACACACACTAAGGTATAAAACACACAAACGGTCACACACCAACTAGCATACACACTAACATATAACACAAAATAGGGCGCCCAAAAAACACATACTTATGATTACTAAACAAATGTACAAATATAACATGTATACTAACATAAAATAACATAACCCAAATTATGCGCAACATGTGACACAAAAACGCCAATACAGGGCCTACCGCTGTCTAATAGGCAACAAAGGACTAGGCACCCCCTGAGTAATAGACCCAGCATTTCCCCCAGACTATCCCGGACAACTAGCAATCACCTCCCACCACTATAAACCTGTTTCTGTGGGCACTGCCAAATTCATGTAATATTGAAATTACGCACCTGACAGCCCATTATAGGAAACAGAAAACGAGAAAGTCTCGGACCACGCGCTCAAAGTGGAGACAAAATCCCCAATAGAAGGCCTGCAGCGAGCCTATACATATACCAGATAATAGTCCATGCATCACCTACAGCCCAACCCGGCCCACTAAAATCATCTCCCCTTGCTACAAACACGTTCTTGTTAGCATATCGGATTCCATGCTATAATGAAATTACGCAACTTAACAACTATTATAGTAATTAGAAATACAACAAAAACGAATTTCATGACTGACCTAGATTTAAAATTATTAAATTCACAAATTCACTTTATCGTATTGGCCAATCAGAAGCGCCGTACTATCTCGGACAATACAGTCGGCAAACTGCATTATGAAATTACAAGCCGAGATAGGTTTTAGACTCTAGTTTTGACCATATAACACCTTAATAACCCAAGCAATACTTATATTTATTATATCTGTGAAAAATTATCTATACAATGATGTCGGTCCAGCATCTCTCCGATACCGACAAGTGTGTTTAATGTGGCTCCCAAAACGAGATGACTGGGGTTAGGGTTAGAGTTGGGGTTAGGGTTAGGGTTGGGGCTGGCTGGGATTAGGGTTAGGGTTAGGGGTTAGGGCTAGGGCTGGGAATACTAACACTTACAATGTACATAATATGCATAATATGTAATTAATCAAAAAACAATCTATTACAGCAAGACAGTAAGTATAATGTATACATGCCTTGAAAACAGCAAAGCCAACATGAACAGACGTCTACGGATCGCAGGCACACCGCCCGATCACACGAAAATATGGCCAGATGAAACACAGAGGAATCCTCCCTTATTCACACAGAACGCCCTTTCTCTGTAAAAACCAATACGGCATGTCGACTATCTAGTCCGATGTGGAAATGTGCATGCTCTCCCTCAGGTCGGATGCAGCAATTTTTACCGGGTATAAATACAAATATTCTATCTATAGAACACTACAGAGATGGACTGCGAACAGGACTGTGCTTTATACCATATATGTTGAAACTTTGCTTTTCAGAAGTCTGTAAATATGTTCTATAATAAAAAAATAAAAAAAAATCCAAAAAAAGAAAATTAAATCAGTCTCCCAATAGGCGGGCGGACCGGAGGCGGTGATAATAGTGGCCACACGGACGGTGCATATATCACATATAACACGCAACATGCATTTACACACAGGCATCATTCTGCTTGATCGGCGGAACCTCTCCACTCCACCTCAAAAACGGCGCTAAACGATGGACTTCTACAAACAAACCTGGATCCACCTACGAGCCGTTCTTCTCATTTGCCTCTACCAAGTCATGAAACAACACTGCTAAACAACCCACAACAGGGCCTCATGCAGACTATCACACCAAATGTTAGGTTATATTAGCTATTTTTTATTCCGCCTTTTGCGGACGGCGTACAAGGTCATTAGAGCCAGTGTGGCCGTTAAATGCAAGCATCAATCGGATGAGTGATGATTTAATACACTTATTTAACAAGTTTACTGATTTCATAAGAAATGAGGCCTCGTTTCTCATGAAAGTAGTGGACAAATTGAATAAATATAATTTTAAGTCAACATATTTGTAAGATTCTATTTATTATTTATTTATTGAAGCTGCACTGATCACCGAATGTGTTTGCTGTCTCATTTTCATTTCACATGATTCGCATGCAGTGTCAAAACATGTTATTGTAGAGGAATAGAGGAAATAAGAAAACAATCGGCAGCCTACAGAATTTCAACAGGCAGATGTACAAGTGTTAGTGGGGACAGAGATAGTTGCCTAGCAACCACGAAGCAGGTCAGTATATAGAGAGGATCTTACCCGAGTGATGATTTAATATATTTAAACAAGTTTTTTGATTTCATAAGAAATTGTGGCCAAGTTTCTTATGAAATGAATCGATGAGTTTAATAAATAGAATTTTGAATCAACATGAATGTAAGATTTATTTATTGCATCAGTGCAGCATCATGCATTGAAGCTGTACTAATCACCTAATGTGTTTTCTGTAGCGGTCTCCTTTGTTTATTTATTACACGAGTGTATCATGATTTTAATACACTTTGTTATTACATGACAATCACATTTTATGCAATGGTATGTTAACATGCTGTTGTTTGTATCATGTTAATGATATGTTGTGTTGTTTGTTTATTCCATGCACATGCTTGTATACATTTTACATAATGGGCCCTTTAATATATATAGGGCCCTTATATATATAAACATATTATGTCCTATGTATATATATACATATTTATATACACACACATATATAATATACCGGTATAGTATATACCCCCAATATGTATATACTCGTATATAACACATGTATAGATTTATTATTGTGCATGCTTTAAGTTCTCCTAGTCTCAATGTCAGATAGGTAATTTACAGGTGGAGCCACACGATGAAATGTACATTGCACAGGAATTCGTGGGTACATATTATGTAAATGGTAAACTGTTAATCACAAATAGTGCAGATCCTGTTGAGATGGCTCAATAGGAGCTGGCTCATCTGGATCTAAACTGTTTTCAATTCAATGCGTTAAGGTTCTGTGTTAACTCTTATGATGCTGAATTAAATGTTGTCTGCAATGGAAATGATTCTCATGTGCTGGCAAAACATTTTTAGCCAGGTTTTTTGAAAACAATCAGGCTATTGGATTGGCGAAAGCCGGGCGGGCGGGCGGGCGGCGTCCACAATCAATGTTAAGTTTTCGTGTTTGAGTCCATTTCTTTGTTACTGTACCATCTAGGACCACCAAACTTTCACAGCTTCATAATCAAGGGGTGCCCACCACACATCACTATCCAACATGTTACTTTCTTTTTAACTTGACCCATTTTTTCCGCGTAGTCGACTTAGCCATTTTCAATGTTAAGTTTTCGTGTTTACAATGTTAAGTTTTCGTGTTTAAGTCCATTTCTTTGGTACTGTACCACCTAGGACCACCAAACTTTCACAGCTTCATAATCAAGGGGTACCACCACACTATCACTATCCAACATGTTACTTTTTTTTTAACTTCACCCATTTTTTCCGCGCAGTCGACTTAGCCATTTTCAATGTTAAGTTTTGTTTTCGCGTTTACAATGTTAAGTTTTCGTGTTTAAGTCCATTTCTTTGGTACTGTACCACCTAGGACCACCAAACTTTCACAGCTTCATAACCAAGGGGTGCCTACCACATACAACTATCCAACATGTGACCATTTTTTTACCTTCACCTATTATTTTATTTTACGTAATTGACTTAGCCATTTTCAACGTTAACTTTTTAACGTACGTCTGGTTAAAGTTTTTTGGTTAAAACTTTTCTTTATACTATATCTCTGCAACTGCTTCGCCCATTACCTTGAAACTTCACATGGGTGTTTATCATCATCCATATTTTCATTCTAACCCCAAACCGTGCGGCCCCTGTGCCCAATGTCAAGGTCAAATTACTTTGATTTTTTTTGTTAAAGTTTTTTCGTGTACTATATCTCTGCAACTGCTTCACCCAATACCTTGCGGAAAGCGCGATATCGTCGGCATTTTGGCATACGTCCGTCCGTTCGTCCGTGTGTCCGGTTAAAGTTTTTTGGTTAAAGTTTTTCCATCTACTATATCTATTTTTTTAGTGTCCAGGCCTCGCCCCAAGGCGCGACATGCAGGCCACGGCCATCTAGTCTACAAAAAGTGGGTATAATTATGTTATCCAAGTGTCTATGCTTGGAAAAAACCTGGCCTTCGTGGCTTTGCCTCGTTTCTTGTTTTTAACTTCACCCATTTTTTCCGCGCAGTCGACTTAGCCATTTGCAATGTTAAGTTTTCGCGTTTACAATGTTAAGTTTTCGTGTTTAAGTCCATTTCTTTGGTACTGTACCACCTAGGACCACCAAACTTTCACAGCTTCATAATCAAGGTGTGCCCACCACATATCACTATCCAACATGTTACTTTTTTAGCCAGATTTTTTGGAAAAAAAATCCAGGCTATTGGATTTGCGAAAGCCGGGCGGGCGGGCGGCGGGCGGGCGGCGGGCGGCGGGCGGCGGGCGGCGGGCGGCGTCCACAATCAATGTTAAGTTTTCGTGTTTGAGTCCATTTCTTTGTTACTGTACCACCTAGGACCACCAAACTTTCACAGCTTCATAATCAAGGGGTGCCCACCACATATCACTATCCAACATGTTACTTTCTTTTTAACTTGACCCATTTTTTCCGCGTAGTCGACTTAGCCATTTTCAATGTTAAGTTTTCGTGTTTAAAATGTTAAGTTTTCGTGTTTAAGTCCTTTTCTTTGGTACTGTACCACCTAGGACCACCAAACTTTCACAGCTTCATAACCAAGGGGTGCCTACCACATACAACTATCCAACATGTGACCATTTTTTTATCTTCCACCTATTATTTCTACGTAATTGACTTAGCCATTTTCAACGTTAACTTTTTAACGTACGTCTGGTTAAAGTATTTAAAACTTTTCGTTATACTATATCTCTGCAACTGCTTCGCCCATTACCTTGAAAATTCACATGGGTGTTTATCGTCATCCATATTTTCATTCTAACCCGAACCGTGCGGCCCCTGTGCCCAATGTCAAGGTCAAATTACTTTGATTTTTTTTGTTAAAGTTTTTTCGTGTACTATATCTCTGCAACCGCTTCACCCAATACCTTGATACTTCACATGGGTGTTTATCATCATTGTCGCACCTGCTTGCGGAAAGCGCGATCCTGTGCCCAATGTCAAGGTCAAATTACTTTGCATTTTTTTGTTATAGTTTTTTCGTGTACTATATCTCTGCAAAACGCTTCACCCAATACATTGATACTTCACATGGGTGTTTATCATCATTGTCGCACCTGCTTGCCGAAAGCGGGATCCTGTGCCCAATGTCAAGGTCAAATTACTTTGAATTTTTTTGTTAAAGTTTTTTCGTGTACTATATTTCTGCAACTGCTTCACCCAATACCTTGATACTTCACATGGGTGTTTATCATCATTGTCGCACCTGCTTGCGGAAAGCGCGATCCTGTGCCCTATGTCAAGTTCAAATTACTTTAAAAAAATTTGTTAAAGTTTTTTCGTGTACTATATCTCTGCAACTGCTTCACCCAATACCTTGATACTTCACATGGGTGTTTATCATCATTGTCACACCTGCTTGCGGAAAGTGCGATATCGTCGGCATTTTGGCATACGTCCGTCCGTTCGTCCGTGTGTCCGGTTAAAGTTTTTTGGTTAAAGTTTTTCCATCTACTATATCTATTTTTTTAGTGTCCATGCCACGCCCCAAGGCGCGACATGCAGGCCACGGCCATCTAGTCTACAACAAGTGGGTATAATTATGTTATCCAAGTGTCTATGCTTGGAAAAAACCTGGCCTTCGTGGCTTTGCCTCGTTTCTTGTTTTGAACTTGACCCATTTTTTCCGCGCAGTCGACTTAGCCATTTTCAATGTTAACTTTTCGCGTTTACAATGTTAAGTTTTCGTGTTTAAGTCAATTTCTTTGATACTGTACCACCTAGGACCACCAAACTTTCACAGCTTCATAACCAAGGGGTGCCTACCACATACAACTATCCAACATGTGACCATTTTTTTATCTTCCACCTATTATTTCTACGTAATTGACTTAGCCATTTTCAACGTTAACTTTTTAACGTACGTCTGGTTAAAGTGTTTTGGTTAAAAGTTTTTCGTTATACTATATCTCTGCAACTGCTTCGCCCATTACCTTGAAACTTCACATGGGTGTTTATCATCATCCATATTTTCATTCTAACCCCCAACCGTGCGGCCCCTGTGCCCAATGTCATGGTCAAATTACTTTGAATTGTTTTGTTAAAGTTTTATCGTGTACTATATCTCTGCAACCTTGATACTTCACATGGGTGTTTATCATCATTGTCGCACCCGCTTGCGGAAAGCGCGATATCGTCGGCATTTTGGCATATGTCCGTCCGTCCGTCCGTCCGTCCGTACGTCCGTGTGTCCGGTTAAAGTTTTGTTTTCGTTAAAGTTTTTCCATCTACTATATCTATTTTGTTAGTGTCCATGCCTCACCCCAAGGCGCGACATGCAGGCCACGGTCATCTAGTCTACAAAAAGTGGGTATAATTATGTTATCCAAGTGTCTATGCTTGGAAAAAACCTGGCCTTCGTGGCTTTGCCTCGTTTCTTGTTTTATTGACATTTAAGACAAAATGTAAAACAACAGCAGACAAAAATTTATGTTTTCCGCATTCTCAACAGAAGCAAACTGGTATAACCTCCTCCTCCCGTAGAAAAACAAGGCCATGTCGAGGCCACACCAGCGTCCTTCCACCAACACACCAAACAGTGCAAGTCCTGTGTAAAACTAATATCAGTGCAGGACACAGGCAAGCCATGTATTGCTTGACTGGACACTGATGGTGCCCCGACAATGCCTTGAAGTTCTCCGTACACCTGAGGACTGGGGCAAACCGTCGGAGTAGGTCATATAGGTGCATATTTATCTGAATTTAAGCTATCGTACTTCTCGGGCTGACGTTACATTATCACAACCCTTAGCTAAGGACCATGGTTTACACCGACACAATGGCCAATCTGCCCTCATGTGAATGGGGTTAGTAAAAGCTGGGGTGGAGTGGGAGGGTAACTTTTTTTGTCCAAATTCGAACCGGAAGTGTGCTTTCCGTGTGTAACACACATTCGAACCGACAAAATTATCCGGGTAAGGTCCGACACCACCAAAAGTTGTCCCGCATAATCGTTGTAAGAAAAAGGGGTAAATTCAACATGGATTCGGCCCAGATATAAAAAGGTCCTATTGTTTATAAATAGTCCCCATTATATAAATATGGCCTCAATGGAGCAACACAAGTGTTTAAACAAATATGTTTGATTATTATTAGTTTTTTATTTACATAATGTTATATAATGATTGGGAATAGATCAACGGCTGAGTGACGCGAACAAATTCCTGCTGGCGGGCGGCTATCCAGATTCAGGGACAATGTGATGTCAAACAAGCAGTTAAGCACTGGCCGGGTGTCAACAGCATGCAAGACCTCAAAGCAAGCTCACCGCGAGCGTTACTTTAGTTAAGGCAAAGCACCAATTGACCGATCATGGCCGGTGTTTGCGTGATGCCAACCGTATGTTCACCAGGGGTGCCCGAAATGATATTGGCGACGTGCACAAAATTACCAAACGGACATCACCGATGAGCAGACGAGTGGCACCCTTTATTACATCCAATTAACGCACACTCACCTCGCTCGCCGCGTCGCACTCCGCAATATTTCGCAAATATAATCTCCGAGCGCATACGGAGATTCACACACAGGTATTTATACAATCACACATGTCCCCGAATCTGGATAGCGGCGGTGAAAACGAGAACTACTGTTGGTAATGTTGCCAACCGGAATTTTTCCCGCCACACAAATCCTATTATTAATAGATTTGCCCCAAAAATTCTGAACTATTGCAGTGATTTAGATCGAGTTTCTAAATGTATGTAAAAATAGGAAAATTATAGCGGGTCAGATCCCAAAGTGTATTTTGCTTGGAAGTATACAAATCACTGCACAGCTAATACAATTGCAATTTTCATTGAGGCAATAAATACACCACACCCTGCATCTGACAGATGGACACCGTCACGTTCTCTGTGTACCTGCATATTGTCCGATCTTAGATGCCCCCGGAGTAGGTAACACCCCCGGACAAGCGCGCGACGGATGTTGCCCACGACAAGCCTCGCAAAGATGTGGGAATCTACAGCGGTTGTACATGCACATGCCATTGTTATAATCCAAACAGACCCCAGGCCCCGGTTTATTGCGGAAAGGTATTGGCATCCTAGACCCCCCTATGGGTTGTGTTATTGAGGTTGTCATCGAACGCAGCCAGAGATCATGATTGAGTTTAGACCACTTGGTTGTAGCAAAAGATTGTCTGTGGCGGAACTGTTCGTCATACTTCAGCCAACCTAAACCCCTATTCCTGCCTTCTGCGTCACGAATGGTTGCCATGTACTGCAAAAGGTCATGAGCTTCCGCTTTATATTTTTTTAAGTAAACCGCCATATAAATCATGAAAGCATCCGTCCAGTCCCTAATGTTGTTTATCATGCGTTGTGGCTTCTTGCGTACCTCTATCTCCCCAGACTCATTGGAAGTTTTTTATTGATATAAAATAAAAAAAGTTAATTAATTTTAATATAGAGTTTTAGTGGCTTGTAACCTATTTATTTTCGTGGTGCGGTACCTTGTATTCAAGGCTGGTTTGTTTTCATTTTATCAGAATTTATTTTATTAATATCTGCTTCTAAATTTGGTAGACGTTGATCTTATTTTTGTTAATAAGTGTTACTGTTTTTTTAAATAATAATAATTTAGTAGAAAGATTCCTTGTAACTTAGTTACCATGTTTTGTTTTGTTTGTTTTTTGCTGCTGTGCTTTTGATTGGTTCTTACGTAGCACGCACCGCGCTGTTAGATTTCTTATTCTTTCGGCACAGGTGATTTTTCAGTGTACCAGTCTAGTCAGATATATTTTTTCTTCAGCCCGCCCACCCAAATGCCCTTGAAATGTAATATCGGTTGATATCAATCTGTTCATTAATGCATAACCTGTTTCTTTACATGTCGGAGATAGTGCGGAAGTTACATGTATGAAGAACAAACGGTATGTTTTTTCTATGTATTGTACTGTTCACGGTAGTGGGTTACGACCTACCGGTGAAGGCGGCTGCAGAAAAGTGGTTTTTGGGTTTCAGTCGCATAGTTCATTTGGCACATGTTATTTTGTTCAGCATTTTGTTGATACTGAATGACATTTGTTGAAGGAATGTACTTTATCAGCGCTTGTCTTTGTTGTACTCATGTGTTTCGATTTCTCATTGACTTGCTGAAAAATCATTCGCCTAATTATACCGTTTAATTGGTACGTCATTTTCTTGTTATTTCATCTCCATTACAATTCGACTTCAAAGGTAATTTACAAATAATCTCCCCCCTCCCCATTTACCTCCTTAGACGGGTCATTTTTTAATAGCAATGCAAGATTTATGTATTCCCGATTCCAATTTTTTTTGCAAATTTCAGCGGTCACGTGACAAGACGAATCATCATCCACGTATTTACTCGCCGACACTGGTAACTTAAATGCGTGGATTCGCCAATTTCCGACGATGGGGCATCAAAAAATTGTGAGAAAACATTACCCGACTCATTGGGTTCATCCTCAAGGCATGACACTAGCTGCACCCTTTCCAAATCGGTGGAATGCGTGGGGGTTTGTTTTTGTCGCGCCCGCTTGCGGAAAGCGCGATATAGTCGGCGTACGTACGTACGTGTGTCCGGTTAAAGTTTTTGGTTAAGTTTTTTGGTTTAGTTTTTTGGTTAAAGTTTTTGGTTAAGTTCTTTGGTTAAGTTTTTTGGTTAAGTTTTTTGGTTAAGTTTTTTGGTTAAAGTTTTTGGTTAAAGTTTTTCGTTATACTATATCTCTGCAACTGCTGTGCCCATTACCTTGAAACTTCATATGGGAGTAGTATATAAGAGTCACAATGATACCACCACCCTCTGGAAGCCAATGGCTACGCGCGGAGCCTCCCACCGGGTGGTGCTATAATTAATGACTCTTATATACTACTCAGATTTTCCTCCATTTTTATGAGAATATTTATGAGAATCGGAGTAATTTTAATTTTTCAAAACACGAAGGGGGGAGTAGGCATAATTTTAATTTTTCAAAACACAAAGGGGGGAGTAAGCATAATTTTTTAAAAACACACCTACTGTTCGGCGGGTATGTATGAGAACATATTTTTCATCAACCGCGAGACCATATATTTATGACATGAGAAGATACACCCATTAGAGATAAGAAATCCCTATGTTTATACTCAGTATATATAATAACATAATGGTTCTAGTTAAGTGTGCGTGGTTGAAGACAGGTAGTCACGAGAGATGTTTTCGTACCGGTATTTACGAATATTGCAAACATCACCGTGCATGGATGCGAAGAGGTTCCGTTTCGCCTCGCCCATGTCGGCATTGTGGGGTAGGGACCAAAGCCGAGTCATTGCTATGTCCACCATGCGGTGGCACTCAGGCTACTCATCGAATGGTTAACAAGGGATTACGTGCTCGCAAGTATTATCGTTTAGTAATAATTCAAATCGGAAAGTCAGTTAGAAAGATAGAATAAGTCACGGTGGTTCTACAGCATTAAAACACTGTAAAAAAAACATTATCAAACTAATTTTATAAAATTGAACAGAAAAAACAACTAACAATAATATTAGAGAAAATGGATAATAAAATACAATGGGAATTGAAAGTTTTTAATGACTGTGTTGAAGAAGTTTACGAAGCTTATGGGGGTTATGATCCTGTATATAAATTCTATAAAATGAGAACACTAGGCGATATCGAATACATGAAATACCAGCGTAATTTATTACGCTCCGATAAAAACGTTGCATTTACAATATTATACCGGCAATTATGTCAACTATACAAGAGGCAAATACAAACATTAAGACGGATAATGCGTATCGGATATGAAACTAAGGTGTATTATATAAAATTGTTAAAACCCAACGATTCGTTTACGAACGTACATTTCTACGATATCACTTATAAATTTATATTGTAATCACAACACCAAGCAGACGACAATGTTTCACTTACACGTGTTATAAACATGCAAATTATGTGTCCTACCTTACACGTATATTAAGTGTCCATTTTATAGAGAGATTTACACGATTACGTCTTCCGGGATGGAAAATAAACACACTGTAATATATAATACACACACGGTTATTTATAACCTTATCGATGGTATGTAAACGGGCTATCAATTTACACAGGTGGTGTGTACACAGTTTATAAACACTTAGTGAGGGTTATATAGTTCACGAATTTCCGGGATGGTTCGTTATTTAATAAAATTATTTTTATAAAATTATTTATAATTTAAAGCGGAACACCCCCTATTATATTAATTAATTAATTTTAATAAAATAATTTATAATATTTTCACCAACAAAGTTAGGTTTATATACGAGAAATAAACACAGTATATTGTCGGGACGCCGGCACTAATATCTCAACAGTGAGATAGGTTTCGCCACATGTACTTATTTCTCGTATATAAACCTAACTTTGTTGGTGAAAATAATTTATAATATTTTCACCAACAAAGTTAGGTTTATATACGAGAAATAAACACAGTATATTGTCGGGACGCCGGCACTAATATCTCAACAGTGAGATAGGTTTCGCCACATGTACTTCACTCTGGCCGCTCTACACATTATAGCGGATGGAGGTAATGAAGAGGAGGGGTCCGCGGTATCGGTCCAATGATGGGGTGGAGGAGATGTGAGCGTGACACATCCCACTAAGCCAAAAAACGAGAAGAGAAGAGATTTAAAGCGAAGGCTTAGTGGCATGGGCCCAGAAGGGTTTTGCTGGCGCGGGTTCGAGCCTCGGTGGGACCTAAACTTTTTTTTTTTAAATTGTTTATTTATTATTAATAAATTGTTTATTTATTATTAATAAATTGTTTACTGCACCAATATAATTAATTAATTATCTTTTAAAAAATTATTTCATAAAATATCACAATGGTGCTGTAACATTTCCTCCGACTTTATTTCCAAGTTTTACCCTAAATTTATCCCAATCAGTACACTCAATTTTGGGCATGGTGGCGCGCGCCTTGATTCTTATATCATTTTTTAATTCTTCATATCTCCCCATTTCTTCCACCACGGATTCAAACTCTAAATTTGATATTTTCTTATCGGCCAACGCTTTGGACACCATAACGTCGATGCTATTTTTCTTAGACCTAGCGAGAACGGATATTCTATCATGTTTTCTACTTTTTTTCTCGAGTTTTCCACCCGCCGCCCTAATTACCATACACAGCAACCCAGAAACGGCCGACACCGCACATAAAATCCCCGCTACAGGAACCGTTATAATGGTGGATATAGTTGCAGCTGTCCCCGCCCCACACAACACAGAAACACTTGCCAGAACCGTACTAGATGCTTCAGCTATGTTCGCCGCGCGCTTATATTTTTTAGCGTGTCTTTTTCTATTTGCACATTCTCTAACTAAAATATCCTGCATAGCGACGATATTATTCAACCTAAAATCTGAACTTCTTTCGTTAATTGGATATAGTGTTGGTGGAGTGGTATTGAGAGTTGGATACAGTGTTGGTGGAGTGGTATTGAGAGTTGGATATGGTGATTCGTTCATGTTTTAAATTTTACAAATTTAGTTCAATATATTAGTATTTACACAATAAGTTCAATTAACAATGAGACAATGTGGAAGAACTCTCTGAGTCACCGATTTTCGTAACAAAGTTAATAACACTACTTTGGGAAAGTCTAATTCGATCATCACCGGCGAACGAAACAATCGTCGAACTATCTCCAGAGATTTTAGTGACTCCAACCCCCCGTTCTTCCCCATCTACTACAATATTTATCGCGACCGCGCCCACAGGTTTACCATTAGCATTAACCGAGCAGACCGCCATTTGGATAACTTCACCTGCAGCTGTCATAGTGTATCCCCCATATTATTACTCGCTTTGGCACCGAACGAATATTCATAGTGCCCCTCAACCAATGGGCCCCGCTTCTCAGCCCAAACTGTTATGACACGTTTTGGTGTTTTCATTGTTTTCACTATTCCGGCAAGCGCCCTGTTTGCGTTATATGCCTCAGTACGAATCTTATAAGAGGCCTCCTCAAGAGCTATTTGGTCGCGGCTATACGATCATGTCATTGTTTATCGGAAACTTCGGTTATCTTTCCGTCTAGTTCGTAAGTGCCGCTTCTCTGATGAGAGAGTCCTCTGAGCGCAACACCTCATAAGCCTTCGTAAGGTCGCCAGGCGGTCTCAACGACTTTATAATACCCAACCTGGGCCTCCTTTCGAATTCGGTTATTTTTTCGTATGTCCAGTAATTGCCGCTTCTCTGTGAGAGAGCCTCTAGCGTAGCGCCCCATAAGCAATCCTCCGCATGGCCCCCTCCCTTGGTCTCTTTCAGAAATTCGGCTATTTTTCCGTCTAGTTCGGTAAGTGTCGCTTCTCTGCTGAGAGAGCCCTCTAAGCGCAACGCATCATAAGCCTCCGCAATGGCCTCCGCAAGGTTCGACTGGTGGTCTTCTCGGACTTTATCAATACCCGACCGGGTCTCTTTTCAAGAAATTTGGTTATTTTTTTATCTAGTTCAGTAAGTGCCGCTTCTCTGATGAGAGAGTCCTCTGAGCGCAACACCTCATAAGCCTTTGTAAGGTCCGCCTGGTGGTCTTCTCGTGCTTTCTCAATACCCGACGTGGCCTCTTTTTTGAAATTTGGTTATTTTTTTACCTAGTTCGGTAAATGCCGCATCTCTAATGAGAGAGTCCTCTAAGCGCAACGTAAGGGCCGCCTGGCGGTCTGCCGGACTTTATCAATATCCGACCTGCTCTCTTTTTCGAAATTTGGTTATTTTTTTACCTAGTTCGTTTAGTTCCGTTTCTCTGATGAGAGAGTCCTCTGAGCGCAACACCTTATAAGCCGCCTGATCTTTCTCAATATTCGTTCGGGTCTCCTTTCGAAAATCGATTATTTTACCGTCTAATTCAGTAAGTGTCGCTTCTCTGGTGAGAGAGTCCTCTAAGCGCAACGCATCATAAGCCTCCGTAAGGTCTGCCTGCTGGTCTTCTCGGACTTTATCAATACCCAACCGGGCCTCTTTTCGAAATTTGGTTATTTTTTTACCTGTTCGTTTAGTTCCGTATGCGTTTCTTCACGACTTTGTGTATTCACAACCAGGGCATATTCTCTAAGTTGTGATAGTAGACTTTTATGAATCTCGTCCGTGGCCATCGATATAGTTCTATTGATCAAGGCCTTTGTTTTTTGGGTTTTTTGGGTAGTTAAAAAGTCGCCCTCTGTCGGGATGAATCCCCCTTCTGCCGGTTCCAAATTATTTGAATTTATATTTGTCACCCAATCGGAAGAACTACCTGGTCCGTATATACTCATTTTCAATAATGTTGATAATATATAAATTACGAACATGCGTTTAATTCTAAATAATTTTCTTAATTTTATAATTTTCCTAATTTTTTCAAAATTATTAATTAATTTGAAATTTCTAGGACGACCGAAATCGGGTAATCGTTCTTCAACTCTCTCCCTTTATCATCAAGAATAGAAATCTTCAACTCGTGGATGTGTCCCGATTCCAAAACTTTCATCTCGGGGTGTGGGAAGTCTAAGGTCACAGTCTCGCCATAGAAACAGTCGCTGGCGGGCACAGTTTTCAGTAATGTGCTGGGGGATCGTCTACCGTGTTGTACGAATGTGTTCACCCGATCAAGGTGGCACCCGAGAGTTTTCGTGTGAAAGCGGAAGTTTACTGGGGTATCGCCGCGGTGATAACCCTCGGTGAAGACAAAGGTCACCGGGACCAGTCGCCCTTCATCCTCGTTGTAATGAGGTTCATATTTAAATCCTAACATTGAGGCCAACCCCGGAGTGATCTCTAATTTTTTATCAACGTCCAATGTCGCAATCCCCGTGGCTTTTGAGATTTCGAGAGTGACACTACTAGGTATATTACTTGCGATTAAAGCTTGGACATTTCTGAAACCCCAAAGGCCAGGAAGTAATCCGGCAGCTGATTCCCCAAAAGCTACGGGCATGATAGCCTCTACACGTTCTATTCCGTTGATATCCTTGTACATTTCAATGTTTTTCCACCCAACCGTGAAGGTGATTGATCTAAGGCCTACCCGGCGTTTTCCACAGCAGTTGTCTATTAATTTTTGAAGTTCACAACTCTCTTTTTGAACATTAGTGATAGTAGAAAACATAATAATATCTTTCAATGGATACCAAAGCATTTAGTTTTAACTCTAATGTAAAGTACGCGGTCGGAGGTAAATACACACAAAAAGACGTTGTAACCGCCTTGTACACACAACCGTAACGGTAGACCGGACAGCGGCTTTGCCACCAATTTCCCTAAACATCTTTGAACAATACAGGCTGCCCAAGATTACTACGATGGAGGTGGTAAACGGGTGGAAAGCAACACCGATGCAGTTTTGGCAGAACCAAATAAATTTCGCTGTATGGTGCGCAACAGCCGGGTGTGGAGTTTACATAAAGACCATCTGACATCCAAGAATGTCATGCTCCGAATGTCTACAACTTCACGTGTATTATACTATTAGGAGGATTCTCAAAGAACTAGGTATTTCACTACCTCAAGACGACGCCTGGGATCCAATTTCCAACGCATACGACCGTATGGCGTTTGAAAGACTGTGTAACGAATTTAACGTTTCAAAAGACGCGGACTGGAGACAGAAAGCATTTCCTACCAGCACCGGTCTCGGCGACGTTCTCATTCGGGGCCAATCCGGGAATTGGACGCAGACTGATTTTAGACACGATCACTCCGGTGACCACATCGTCAGTCGGAACGCCGGGAATTTTGACCCAGCGACGATGACTTTCGGGCCAGAAGTGTCTGGAGGTCGGCACTGTGGCGTGTTTTCTTGTAAAATGTTACCTCCGAAACGGGCTCACGTCGATTACATACAGCAGGTTGCTGAGGTTCAGAACACGTGGGGTACATTTATGTTAGATACGGGTCTAGGGTTCACGCAGGCCGGGGTTACTCGCGTCAACGACTCCATTCGCACGTACGTCTGGGCCATCCTCGGCGCACAGAAGCAAACTCGCAGTTCTATACTGGGCACGGGAACAGCGTTTGATGCACAAAAACAATTCTTGGCACTTGTAGAGGACGCCATCTCAGCTAGGGTGGACCTGGAGAAGGCGATCCAGAATTATCAAGACGTTTTGCAGAATGCCAGCACCCCAGTAGACTATGTATTTGGAATAGGTCTTTATATGGCGCCGAGCAATATGATACTACGAGACGACCCGGTTGACGGTTACAATAATCAGATCGTAATCGCCACCGCCAATCAAAAAATCGGCCACAACGGTAACGTGAACACGGATATCATCAAGCGCACCCCCAACATGATTGGGTTCAACAGTGGAACCGATTTCATAAAACACAAAATGGATACACCTCCCCCAATTCCGTAAATTGGATACACAATTGAACCCAATTCGTAAATTGGATGCACCATCGAGTTCCATCAACAGACCAATCGCGATTGGAGAAACACCAATCAATCGTAGATTGGGTGAAATTGGAAGCACAACACACGAGGAGGAGAAATTAGGGCTCGTCATCGCCCTCGTGGCGATCGGATTATTTACGCTTTGGTTGTAGGAACTCTCTGGCAGAGAATAATAGGAGATCGGCGATTGCCACGATTAAAGCCCAGGTATTTTTGGCTAGCCATCCGGCCGTTTTTGATAATATAGATAGCAAGTAAGAAACGATGCTTCCGATCAGTCCAGGTAGTGCGGCAGCCACCTTTTCGGCTAATTTAGCCAGGAGACTGGCGAGGGCTTTTAGTTGTTTTTTTACCCACTCCTTGGCTCCACCGAATGGAGCGGGTGCTGGTGCTGGAGCGGGTGGTGGCGCCGCACCACCAGTGAAAGCTAGAACTATGGTCGATATAGTCATGCCGATAGCAACGAGGATGCTTGCTATCGTGACGCCCTGCTCTCTGAACAGAGTGCGAAGACGCTCACCGAGTGTCGTCTCCTCGTGCAGGACCCTCGAGATTGATTCGCGGATCCGACTTATTTGTGTGCGGAGAGCCTCACGGTTAGCCGAGGCGGCCTCCAAGCGAGCTTCTCTTTCGTCCCGCAAAGACCGCAGTCGTTTGGCGATCCGCTCGGTAGATTCTCTATCGTCACCGGCTTCCTCCAGTTTTCTTTCTTCTAGCGCGATATGTTCATCCAGCGCCGTGAGTTTGGAGAGGTTAAGGACCAGTTCGCCCCGGACCGTTTGTAGAGCCTTATCGAGTCCACGGAGTTCTCGAAGAGGTAACGGTGGGTCATCGTTGAGTATTTCCCCCAATTGCGATTGGACGCTGAACGTGGTCTCCATCGTGTTAATAACGTCGGTGGCTATTTGACGGACCTCGCTGAGCTCGACCGTTTCTATCGCGGTGGCCGTCTTCGCTATAGTTTCGTCGGTAGACTGTAGGGCCTTTACAGCGCGGGCCGGCACAATTGTTTTACCCCACCCCTTTCCAATCCGTGAAGCCTAGTTCGTTCTTTATGATTTCGCCACCGCCCCGGTTTCCTGCAATGGTGTTTAGCGATAGGGGTTTTCCGTTCTTCATGTTGACGATCGGGTTATCTGATGCTTTTAGTCGCAATCTACCGTTCAGATCCAATTCGAATTTGGAGTAGTCGCGACCGACAGACGGGACCAGACCTTTTTCTATCAAACTGTTGTAGTAGTCGTTTACAGCTCCCTCAAGTAATTCCTGACTTTGACCAACGCTGCTGGTAGCGCCACCTATTTCCTCCAATCGCGATTGGATTGGAGGGGGTGTTTTGTCGAAGGTTGTGATGGAATCCTCGAAGTTATCATCATCATCATCATAATCATCGACGTAATCGTCTCTGCCGATTTCATCCATGTCAGCATCGTAATCAGCCATCTTTTTTTACAAAATTAATTATGTATTAAAGACAAAACCATACGGGTTTAATAGTTTCAATATAATTTTGAAAAAATTAATTATGTCTTCGAGTCAATACGGTCGCAAACTCAATCCATACCGCAGACTGCGTGAGCCCCTCGGGGCAAAAGGCGTGAGACAGAGTGTCGTTATTACGAACAACCCATCGACGATCGACCAGAACCAGCAGCTCTTAGTCCGCTTCCCCAACCTCGGAACTCACGACGTCATTGTGCCGGGTACTGTTCGCCTCGCTTTCACTATTTCGCTAACGTCGACGGACGCGGACCGAACCGTCGTTCAGAACCTGGGTCGCGCCATAGTCAAGAAGACTATACGACAGCGACGTCTACCATTGCTACCAGGACCTGTGGAAGACGGCACAAGAGAGCGAAAACGCCGTCTATCAAGGTATTGACACCAGTAAAAATAAGAACGTAACCAAATTTAGAATCGGGGCTGCCAACAAGGTAGATATCAACACTAGTGACAACGCGGTCGCGGGCGCTTACGGCAACCGCTTCTACATCCCGCTCGACTTTGAGTTGCTGGAGAGCCACATGCCCTACTATCAGAGTGCTTTGGCTGACCGCCTCGAATACGAACTAACGTTCAACGACTACGGCCGAGTTCTCATAGCCACCGACATGTTATCGACGTATACGATCGATAATGTTTCCCTGGAGTACGACATGGTCACGATGCCCGAACTCGCGCGATTGATCAGAACCCAGTACGCCGGGCGCGTTGCCATACTTTACGACCGAGTTCTTCGCCATCGCAAGATGCCGAAAGACAAAAGCGACACATTGTGGAATATTAATGTCAACGTACCCGCCCGCTCGATGAAAGGTATACTGATGTTGTTCGAGGATGCTCGGTTCGCGTTCGGTGCTAGAAAAACCGACAAATTCTATAACCCCAAAATCACGAAGGTAGAGGTGACGATCGAGGGAGTCCCCAATCAACTCTACAGCGCGGGTCTTCGCGCGCACCAGCAGTGGGATGAAGTAAGAAAGCAGTTTGCTGCCGGCTCTAAGCGCTCTCCGGAGGTTGCAGCAGTTGCCAAAGACCTGCATCTCTCGGCCGTCTCCCTCGCGGAGTTCCTGAATACCAAATACGCGTTATGGCTAGACATGCGAGCCAGCGACGATGACCAAGTACACGGTAGCGGACGCCAAGTTGAGAACGCTAGTGAGGGTGTGACGATCCAGATAACCAAAGAGGCGGATGGAAATGGGCCATTGAACGTGTACTTATATATAATTACAGACGCACAACTCAACATCGAAGATGGCCGATACGTCTCAGCGATCTACTGATTTAATAAAAAAATCATCTAACGATTTATTAATACATAATTCTAAAGAATTAATTAAGAAATCTAGAAATCAATACCAATTCACGATTGAAGATGCCCACTCTGCCATAATATGTGGGCAGACAGGATGTGGAAAGAAAAAAAACGGTTTTCATCCTCGACTTGCTCGAGGAGTCCTACCGCGATGCCTTTCGTCACATTGTGATCCTGTGTCCCACTGTGCGGCACAACGATACTTATCAGCGGCGCCCGTGGATATGGACCGACCCTGAGGTATACGTTATTGACCCGGGTGATAGGCTTCACGATTGGTTGCGTGGTTTATACCAAAGATTCCAGGGTGAGCCCACCCTATACGTGATTGACGATTGCTCGGCCAAGGCGGCGATGACCAAAAAGAAGGACATGCTCTCCGAGCTCGCATTTTCTGGCCGCCATGCGAGGAAAAGCGTATGGATCTCCACTCAAAAATACAACGCCGTCCTCAAGGGTCTGCGCGAGCAAACGAAATGGGTCGCCCTCTTTCACTGCAAGGACCGAGACTCATTCGATGACTGTCTTCGAGAGAATGACGTTATCCCAACGCGCGAGGAGCGCCTGGAGGTTCGACAGATGCTTTCCGAAACTAAGCACGCCAAGCTTCTGCTAAAGACTGATCAACCAACTGCTTATAAAGTTATTAATTAATTAATAATTTTGAAAAAATTAGGAAAATTACAAAGTAATAAGCTATTGCAATGCTTAACAATGCTTAGCAATTGCTGAACAATGCTTAGCAATTGCTGAACAAATGCTGAACAAATGCTGAACAATGGTTAACAATGTTAACAATTTGGTGCTCCGCTGCGAGCTTTGTTGCGAGCATAATGGTGATCATAAGTATCGGGTGGTGCGCTTGGCAATATGTTAAAGTGATGAGACTTGTTAGAATAGTTAAATTACTAATTTTGAAAAAAATGAACTGCGACGAACTTCTCGATCAGCTAATAGAAGAAACCTCAACTCCGACTGCCAACAATAATGATCCGACAGAGCAATCGGAATCGGGGGTTGGTATTGGGTTGAGTGCAACGACTCCGAATGAAAATGAAAATGCGGTGCGACGAGAGCGGCTAGCTGCGCTGGTTGCTGGGGGACAATCGGAGCATTATCTCGGTAGGCGTCTCACAGTTTTTCAGGTGGATAAGATGTCAGATGCGGAGATCGATAAAATGTATGCGCGATACGAATCCAAATTGGGAGCAGAGATGACAAAAACTCTTGGATCGGCGGCTATTCATTTGTACGCTACCACCGTTAGTATACTTCTCCCTATACCAAACACCGAAGGGTTGATTCACGATCTAGAGACTGACCCTTTTATAGGACACACTCTTAGAACAGCCTGCTGCTCAATTTATCACAAGTTTGGAATGTACTTAGCTCCGCTGACAACCGCGTTGACCACGGGTAAACACTGTCAATTTGGACATATATGCCCACGAACTATAAGCCCTGAAAATGATGACACAAGACACACCCACGAGAGTGACGGAGTTGAACCAGATTGCTCCAACACAATCGAACCAGAGTGTTACTCCGCCACTGGATGACATACCGCATATAAAAAAATCCCAAAAGACAGGCAGCTGGGCGGGCGGCGGCTGCCACCCGAAAAGTTAAACAAGATAAAATACTCGCCGAGCTTCGAGAGGCTAAACTCCAATCGAGATTGGGGTTGCAATCGGGGACGGAGACAGCAAAACATCTGAAGACAGAGCAATCGGGTTCAACTTCAATCCCGATTGGGTTGAGTGCAACAACACCCCAAATTCACGAATTAGAAGCACACCCAAATTCTTTGAATTTGTCACCCAATACCAACTCCCGTTGGAGTTGGACTGAACCCCAATTCACGAATTTGAGTTGGTTTGTTGGTGGTAGTCTGGCAGTTGTTGGTGCCCTGTGCGTGTGGAAATACCCGAAAAAACAACCAGCCAGTGTTCAGAAGAAAGTATCGAAACACCAATCATCAACAATGTTGAATTTAGATGCGCCCCATTTAAACATTGATCGCGACCCCTTTTATATGCAATAATTATAACAATGGCTGAACAAGATGGTAAAATGTTAGTGAATGCGCTTTATCACGCCGTGGTGATATCGGGTTTCAGTATCGGGTATGCTCGACTATCAAAGATGGCCCTAGGAGGAACCGCTCCCAAATTGGACTTTACTGTGAGAGACGTAGGGCTTAGATGTAGCGGCCGCAGTTTGGACCCGAGATTATCTAGTTAAAGCTGGAATTCTACCAGTTAATATATGGAAATAAATGGCTTCAATCGCAGTAATAGTAGGTGGTGCGCTTGTAAACGCATTGGCGTTCAGCGGTAGCAACTTTATATTCTCTAAAATGAAAAGCTCGAACGTGGATGAGGAGCGTAAGCGTCATGATTTAGCTGTAGAACAACTCAATAGCGCAAAGGAAGCGTGGTCGAAAAAACGAACCGCCCATCTGGACTGGGTCAATGAAGAACTTCGCCGCGAAAATCACGCCGCGCAAACTTTTCAGAACATTGAAGAAGCCAACCGTGAGTACGCGCTGGCATATCCGCACAAAAGTCTCGATCCAATGGATCCCGAGCCCCAACTTTCAGATTTCTATGTACCGTCAGAGGCCCAAAAGGACCGCGAGATCGCGTTCATCATTGTGGGAATGGGTGTGGTTGGGCTCGTCGGCTACTATATAAAATAATTAATTAAAAAAAACATTTTTTTTTATAAATATATATATATATAGAACGATGTTAGTTGACGAACTTTATGACGCTATGATCGATGTAGGCTACACTGCCCAAAAACATCGTTTACCTGGTGCAAAGAGTATGATTCGTCTGGCCCGAGATTGTCTCGAGACGTGGCGCGAGAATGAAAAAGCGGCCACCCTTTTCGCAAAGCGGATGTTAGATTCCTCCATCAACAATGTTGAATTAGATTCCCCTCTCCTGTTCCAACCCAAACGCGATTGGGGCTGCAGCGAAACTTCCAACAAAGGTTTATTATTAACGACGCAGTTACCGGACGAACTGGCGAGGGCATGTTGGAGATTGTCCGATATATTAGAATACTTCGCATACGATGAACACGCGCAAACTTGATACCAAACTAACGCGCAAGCTGTCGAATACATACTATAGCCCACGCGGCTACAGGAAGGGACTCGCGGCCATCAAGAACCTCGCGGCAGCGACCAAGGTTTCAGAAAACGCAGTCAAGGAATGGCTCAAGAAGCAGGCCATCTGGCAGATCTATTTACCCGCGCCTCACAATATTCCGCGCCCGAAATTCGACGTGCCGGTGCCGAACCAAGTTCACCAAGCGGATCTCCTGTTTCTACCTCACGATCGCGTCGGTCGCAAGACGTACAAGTACGCACTGACAATCGTTGACGTAGCGAGTCGTTATAAGGGGGCTGAGCCGTTGGCCACTAAAGAGTCTAAGGAAGTGGCCGAGGCTCTTTCCCGAATATATAAGAGGAGTCCTCTCAAATGGCCGAATCTTCTCGGCCGCGAGTTCATGGGCGCGGTCTCTCATCTATTGTCTAAGCATAAAGTTTCTATCAGACGCGGCCGCGTCAACATCCACCGGGACCAGGGGATCGTGGAACGCTTCAATCGAACCCTGGCTGAGAGACTGTTCGGACACCAATACGCTAAAGAACTTGTAGACCCTCATTCGCGATCGACCGAGTGGGTGGCCAGACTGCCCGCCGTGGTCTCCGCACTGAACGGAGAGGTGACCAGATTGATAGATAAGAAGCCTGTAGATGCTATCAAGTTTAAAAGGGTGACGAGCAAGCCCTCTGCCGTCTCGCGCGGGCGACCCGTTGGTTTAGAGGAGCAGCGGCTTCCATCAGATATTGACGTCCGGTACCTCTATCAACCGGGAGAGCTCGAAGGTGGCAGCCGCCGCGCGACTGATCCCGTGTGGTCAATGAATGTATATCATCTGGATCGCTCTATTACCAAACCCGATGAGCCCGTGCTCTATTATTTGGCTGATGGTCCATCTCGCGGTTTTGTTCGCGAAGAACTTCTTATGGTACCTTCTGACACCCAGTTACCCCCGGATCGTTAGAGTCTTTAGTATTCTATCCTTTTTTCAGAGTTCTTTTTTTTACCTATCCTATAGGCTCTGTGTGCAACCCGTCTTCCATCACTCTCCTCTTGTCGTAGTACGCCGACAACCCCAACTTTTCCTGCTTGTACGTCTTCATCACCCCGTTAATCATTCGGAATCCCCTGTTCTCCGCCATATCCCTACCCCCTTCGAGAGCACTCTTATACCTTCCCCAAGTCAGATCGTTAGATCTCTTCGACATCCCCTTGGCCGAGTGCTTAGATTTTCCATCACCACTCACGTAGTAACACTTGCTACACAGAGCGATGGCTCTATCCCCTTCGAATTCCAGCTTGAACAGTCCCGGAGTTCTGTTGCTCCACACGTCCCACGCCAACCACTCGGTCTTCTCCTTATTAAACTTTCTCTTCATATTCTTTCTCACCACCGCCGCCAGCGTCTTCTCCGACAGCGCGAAGGTACATGCTGTCAGTGTCCATCTGTATCAGTTCGAAATCTCCGCGATCCACGTACTTGTCCAAGAAATCGTAGTAGAACTCCAGCATCCGGAGCTTGGCCAACTGGTAGACCGCTATGCCACACTGAAACGGTCTGTTGATCACCACTCGAGTCTTCCTGCTCGATATCTCGTAAGCCTCCCCAATCTCCTCCAGGTCTTCGAACCACGCCGACCTCAGTGCCCGGTCGACAGTCTTCTCATCCTTCGTATATGTGGTGTTCAGGTGTCTCTCTTGTGCCTCTATCAGCTTGCCACAACACGCGTTGCCAACCAGTTTGAATATCTCCGCCAACACCGTCTTGCTCTTGTCTACGTCCCCCGTCCGTCTGGCAGCGGTGACCTCTTCCACGAACCATTGAAACGGTTTGCCGGGCGTGTAGTCTATCACCCTATGCACCGCCTTGATGATCAGACCGTGCTCCAGATACCACTTTAGCAGTAGGGAGTATATGATCATCTTCTTGGCGGACATTGCCCACACGAGCTTTCTCTGTCCTTCGACCCTTTTCCTCCCGGTACCGGCCAGGTAGTCCTTCATGTGCTGCGGAACATCGTTCTCATCGATTTCTCGATTAACAAACAGCGGTGACATTTCCGAGAACTTGTCTCTCAACGTTTCCGGGACCTCTATATCCAACTCCGCAAATCCGAACCACTTTTCACTCCTGACCTTCCTCACGAAACAGTCTATATACGACTGTCTTTCCGGGTCGTCACACGTCCATATCGTCTCCTCCCCGCACGGCATGTCTTTCGACAGGGTAGTCAGATACAGCGCATTGGCGTCGTACCCCATCACCGCCTTGCACATCTTCTCCTCCCGACTACCTACCTGACCCCTGATCGTCGACCTGCCAGCCTCTGCGTATCTGGAGAACACTATGGACGGACCACCGACCAATCCCTGCTTCATCATCTCATATGTTTCAGACTTCGGCGACCACAGCTCGGGTGTGTCCGCCTTCCCATCGATCGTCCCACGAAGTAGGTACTGAAGGGAAACACCGGGCAGAGACACAGCATCCTTGAGTATATCCACACCTCTTCCTCTGTAGAACTCCGTCATCTTAGTCAGAGCCTCCAGAAACGGTCCGACATCCAAGTCGTTGTAGTGTTGCAACCATTCCTTGAACGTCTTCATCCCATTTTCTTGGAATACCTTCTTACACTCTTTCCACTCGGACAACGACAGTAGGAACTCACCCTTCAACTTCGAGTACCACTCGGGATAGTCTGGCAGCCCCGGATGGTCGAGCTTGTCCGCGCTATCGAACCACTCGTACGGGAAGTGAGACTTTATCGTTTTACAGTCGTACGCCTTAACCCACCGGTCGTACGTGGTACCGGGTCCCAGATACTGGATGATGTCGAGAAATCTAAACTCTGGGGTAAACAGAAACATCGTCGTGCTGGCTCTCTTTCCGACCATCACCTTAGTCACGGTGACCGCCAACTTCTCGACAAAGTACTGCTTGATGAGGTTCAGGTCGTACCTGCTACAGTTGAACCCCACCACCGGGACTTGGTCAATCCAAGAGACAATCTTTGCTTGCTGAGACTTCGATAGCATATCTATATCGGCCGGCAGATACTTCTTCCTAACCCCCTCCCTGATTGCCTTGCCTCTCATCTGTAGCTCGGTCACGAACTTCTCGACTAGCGTGTCAGGATCTCGTTCGCAGATGTGGGTTATCCCTTCATGCATCGTATCCCCCAAAGACACATATATAGGAACGTGCTCGACCTCGAAGGTCAGGTCTTTGGTGGGTTGAGTGGTTTTTGACTTGTCGAGATACGCCTCGAAGTCATAGACTATCTGGTGAGGGTACAGAGTCGTCTCCTCCTCGCGTGGTGATTGTGGATAGTAGGTATTCACCTCATTCAACCACTCGCACTCCCACATCACCACCAGCTCGTAACCCTCATCCCTTATCTTGGCGTCTTGAATGTTCGTCCTCTTGTACAGCGATCTCGCGTTACCTCTCATGCAATGCCTCGGACACCCGTGCCAGTAGCATCCGTGAAACTGAAACACGGTTTTAGTCTCGTGACAGTAACCGTCGACCGGATCGCCGGCCACCCACCTCTCACCACCGTGACCACAGTCGGCGTGATGTATGTGTTTTCCCACCCTCTCCTCTTCTCTGTTCAACCATTGAATCGACCTCGCACTCGCTGATCCCTTAGGATAGAACGCCTTCTCGTAGGCCGACTGCGGTCTCTCTACCCTCTTACCTGGACATGTCACCACGGTCTTCCCACCCATGCAGGTGGTCGCGTGCCTGTGCATGTTACACGACTTTGTGAACCGTTGTTGGCATCCGGAGCACCCGTACTCGTTCGTCATCTTGCGGAGGTTCGTTATGAGGAACGAGTGACCTCCAAACATTCCTATCGTCATTGTCTTCTCCCCAACCGCGTCGTAGTTTGCCGGACACTTCATTAGGTACCACACTCCCTCATCGGTGGGCTCGTAAACGCGAATGTCCATCTTGAAGTGCTCTTCGACCTTCTTAATATCTTTCAAGGGAATTCCCTTACTATCCGGTCCGTTATCGTGACCGAGATATTCGTTAGCTAGAGCTCGTGCATTCTCACAACAGCGGTCTGGTCTCCCTCCACGGTGGATGGCTATGCACCTAAACAGACACAAGTAGTCGTCGTACGTGTCGACGGAATACATTCCCTTTTTCTGTCTTAACCAGTCTTGGAGTTTTCCCGCTCCCATGAGAAGTTGTTGAGCGTCGATGATCATCTTCACCTCGACCGATATCCAACGAACGAAGGTCCATTTTGTGTTTGGTCTATCAACTTTGTCGATGTCCATTCGACCTTTCTCTCTATCGGATATCCAACTCTCGGCTTTGGCGATCTCGTTTATCCACGGACTGCCCTTTGATTGTTTGTGATAGATCATAGTAGCGTCGGTCTCTATGTTCCTAATACGATACGAGCACGAACACCTCAGATAACACGCCGTGGTCATCTCTGGACGAATTTTATTCATCATGCGATTAGCGATCTCCCCATCTACCCCCCTCTCGAAAGTCCATACTATCTTCCTCCTACCCCTATCAACAGTTTCCCTAACTTCGGCTTCTTCGGCGAGAATCCTGGGACCCTCCTCCACCAAAGCTCTGGCGATATCTCTCCTACTCTTAGGAGGTCTCCCAACCAACCCTTGATAAATCTTATTGTAGTGCGCCTTGAATAGTGGTTTTCTACGCGCGCTGGGATCTTCTTTTACACGCTGCGCGTAAGCAGTGGCGCGCAGACTGGCCGTCGTCTCGTTCTCCAATTTCTCGGAGCGTTTTTCAGGGTCAGCGGGCAGTCGTCCGGTCGAAACCGCACGTCGCAGCCTCTCCTCGTAGACGATGGCTCGCGCGTCACTTATCCTATCTGCTATATCTTTCTTGAGTCTCAAACCTCTTAGGGAAATTCCCCAACTCTTAGCTTGCTCTCTCATTTGCTTTATGGTAGACATTATACTGAGTATAACCAATAGATTTTTATCTTCAATAGGGTGTAAGTTTATTTGTAATAAATGTATGACAGATTGCTGTAATATACTGAGTATAACATAGGGATTCTTATCTCTAATAGGGTGTATCTTCTCATGTCATAAATATATGGTCTCGCGGTTGATGAAAAATATGTTCTCATACATACCCGCCGAACAGTAGGTGTGTTTTTAAAAAATTATGCTTACTCCCCCCTTTGTGTTTTTGAAAAAAAAAAAATTAAAATTATGCCTACTCCCCCTTCGTGTTTTGAAAAATTAAAATTACTCCCATTCTCATAAATATTCTCATAAAAATGGAGGAAAATCTGAGTAGTATATAGGAGTCATTAATTATAGCACCACCCGGTGGGAGGCTCCGCGCGTAGCCATTGGCTTCCAGAGGGTGGTGGTATCATTGTGACTCTTATATACTACTTATGGGTGTTTATCATCATCTATATTTTC
This sequence comes from Conchocele bisecta, assembly GCA_029237695.1. NCBI lineage: Eukaryota > Metazoa > Mollusca > Bivalvia > Lucinida > Thyasiridae > Conchocele > Conchocele bisecta. The sequence continues at coordinate 17,575,419 of CM055276.1, read as the reverse complement.
ATTCTACCCCCCTCCCGTGCGGCCGCTGTGCCCAATGTCAAGGCATTACTGCCCAATGTCAAGGTCAAATTACTTTTTGAAGTTTTTTGGTGAAGTTTTTTGTGTAAAGTTTTTCGTTTTTGTTATTTTACTATATCTCTGTAACTGCTTTGCCCATTACCTTGAAACTTCACATGGGTGTTTATCATCATCTATATTTTAATTCTACCCCTCTTCCGTGCAGCCCCTGTGCCCAATGTCAAGGTCAAATTACTTTGAAGTTTTTGGTTAAGTTTTTTGATTAAAGTTTTTGGTTAAGTTTTTTGGTTAAAGTTTTTGGTTAAGTTTTTTGGTTAAGTTTTTTGGTTAAAGTTTTTCGTTATACTATATCTTTGCAACTGCTTTGCCCATTACCTTGAAACTTCACATGGGGGTTTATCATCATCTATATTTTCATTCTACCCCCCTCCCATGCGGCCCCTGTGCCCAATGTCGAGGTCAAATTACTTTGAAGTTTTTGGTTAAGTTTTTTTGGTTAAGTTTTTGTATTAAAGTTTTTCGCTATACTATATCTCTGCAACTGCTTTGCCCATTACCTTGAAACTTCACATGGGTGTTTATCATCATCTATATTTTCATTCTACCCCCTCCTGTGCGGCCCCTGTGCCCAATGTCAAAGTCAAATTACTTTGAAGGTTTTGGTTAATTTTTTTTTCGCGCCCGCTTGCGGAAAGCGCGATATAGTCGGCACTTTGGTGTACGTACGTACTACGTACGTGTGTCCGGTTAAAGTTTTTGGTTAAGTTTTTTGGTTAAAGTTTTCCGTTATACTATATCTTTTTTTTTAGTGTCCATGCCTCGCCACTAGGCGCGACATGCAGGCCGCGGCCATCTAGTTGTTTGTTTACGTCTGAATCATTTGCTAAGTGTGATTTTGCCGCATCATCTTGCGACAAATAGCCCCTGCGTGGCGCTTTTTAGGGGGGGGGGGGGGGGCGGGCCCGGCGCGCGCGGGCGGACCCGGCGCGCGCGCCGCTCCCCTAAAATTCGTCGAGTAAAGATTGTTTACAAGTTACAAGGCACATTTCTACGTTCGCGTTGTGAATTTATAGTTTATTGGGTTTTTTTTGCACCAAAATGCGTCAGAACGCAGGAAATGCGATGTAGATTTCAAAAAATTTCCGGGGGGAATACCGGACCCCGCTAGCATGTTCCATAATATAGTCAAGTATTGTAAAATAGTTACGCCCCCCCCCCTCTAACCCGAAATCCTGAATCCGCGCCTGCCCATTATTATGTACCTTAGTGTTTACAGTTTCACATGTAGCAGCCGTGTATCTATCTACGACGTCGTGGCACAGTGTGATGAAGCCGAGATGATATCATGAAGGATGTGTACTGACCAGCAGGTCGCCGTTAATGTTCACGGTCAGTTTATATTCAGTTTTATATCATGACAACACGATCTCGAAGACGTGTTGCTAGTCTCATACAATTGTATTATAAATATACATTGTATGATCTTATGAAAGTTTGTTTCTTTGTAAAAATAATGCAGACCCAGTTGCGGTCCTTACAGTGAAAAATCGCAATCATTTTTAGAAAAAAAAACCCAGGCTATTGGATTGGCGAAAGCCGGGCGGACGGGCTGGCGGGTGGGCGGGCGGCGTCCACAATTAATGTTAAGTTTTCGTCCATTTCTTTGTTACTCTACCACATAGGACCAACAATCTTTCACAGCTTCATAACCAAGGGGTGCCCACCAAATATCACTATCCAACATGTTACCTTTTTAGCCAGGTTTTTTGAAGAAAAAATTCCAGGCTATTGGATTGGCGAAAGCCGGGCGGGCGGGCGGCGGCGGGCGGGCGGGCGGGCGGGTGGGCGGCATCCACAATCAATGTTAAGTTTTCGTGTTTGAGTCCATTTCTTTGTTACTGTACCACCTAGGACCACCAAACTTTCACAGCTTCATAATCAAGGGGTGCCCACCACATATTACTATCCAACATGTTACTTTTTTTTAACTTGACCAATTTTTTCCGCGCAGTCGACTTAGCCATTTTCAATGTTAAGTTTTCGCGTTTACAATGTTAAGTTTTCGTGTTTGAGTCCATTTCTTTGTTACTGTACCACCTAGGACCACCAAACTTTCACAGCTTCATAATCAAGGGGTGCCCACCACATATTACTATCCAACATGTTACTTTTTTTTTTTAACTTGACCCATTTTTTCCGCGCAGTCGACTTAGCCATTTTGAATGTTAAGTTTTCGCGTTTACAATGTTAAGTTTTCGTGTTTAAGTCCATTTCTTTGGTACTGTAACACCTAAGACCACCAAACTTTCACAGCTTCATAACCAAGGGGTGCCTGCCACATACAACTATCCAACATGTGACAATTTTTTTACCTTCACCTATTATTTCTACGTGATTGACTTAGCCATTTTCAACGTTAACTTTTTAACGTACGTCTGGTTAAAGTTTTTTGGTTAAAAGTTTTTCGTTATACTATATCTCTGCAACTGCTTCGCCCATTACCTTGAAACTTCACATGGGTGTTTATCATCATCCATATTTTCATTCTACCCCCAACCGTGCGGCCCCTGTGCCCAATGTCAAGGTCAAATTACTTTGAATTTGTTTGTTAAACTTTGTTTGTGTACTATATCTCTGCAACTGCTTCACCCATTACCTTGATACTTCACATGTGTGTTTATCATCATTGTCGCACCCGCTTGCAGAAAGCGCGATATCGTCGGCATTTTGGCATACGTCCGTCCGTACGTCCGTGTGTCCAGTTAAAGTTTTTTCGTTAAAGTTTTTCCATCTACTATATCTATTTTTTTAGTGTCCTTGCCTCGCCCCAAGGCGCGACATGCAGGCCACGGCCATCTAGTCTACACAAAGTGGGTATAATTATGTTATCCAAGTGTCTATGCTTGGAAAAAACCTGGCCTTCGTGGCTTTGCCTCGTTTCTTGTTTTTAACTTGACCCATTTGTTCCACGCATTCGACATAGCCATTTTCAATGTTAACTTTTCGCGTTTACAATGTTAAGTTTTCGTGTTTAAGTCCATCTCTTTGGTACTGTACCACATAGGGCCAACAAACTTTCACAGCTTCATAACCAAGGGTTGCCCACCACATATCATTATTCAACATGTTACCTTTTTATGAACTTAACCCATTTTTTCAGCGCAGTCGACTTAGCCATTTTCAATGTTAACTTTTTGCGTTTACAATGTTAAGTTTTCGTGTTTAAGTCCATTTCTTTGGTACTGTACCACCTAGGACCACCAAACTTTCACAGCTTCATAACCAAGGGGTGCCCACCACATACAACTAGCCAACATGTGACCATTTTGTTTACCTTCACCTATTATTTCTACGTAATTGACTTAGCCATTTTCAACGTTAACTTTTTAACGTACGTCTGGTTAAAGTTTTTTGGTTAAAGTTTTTCGCACATTACTTCGCACATTACCTTGAAACTTCACATGGGTTTTTATCATCATCCATATTTTCATTCTATCCCCCAACCGTGCGGCCTCTGTGCCCAATGTCAAGGTCAAATTACTTTGAATGTTTTTGTTAAAGTTTTTTCGTGTACTATATCTCTGCAACTGCTTCACCCATTACCTTGATACTTCACATGGGTGTTTATCATCATTGTCGCGCCCGCTTGCGGAAGGCGCGATATAGTCGGTATTTTGGCATATGTCTGTCCGTCCGTACGTACGTCCGTGTGTCCGGTTAAAGTTTTTTGGTTAAACTTTTTCCATCTTCTATATCTCTTTCTTTAGTGACCATGCCTCGCCCCAAGGCGCGACATGCAGGCCACGGCCATCTAGTCTACAAAAGGTGGGTATAATTATGTTATCCAAGTGTCTATGCTTGGAAAAAAACCTGGCCTTCGTGGCTTTGCCTCGTTTCTTGTGTATACATAAGACATCATCTGAGATACGCTGTCTGTCGTCTCCACAAATTTTCTTGTTGAACCTCCAATATTCTAACTAAATATGTCATCCACTGTCGTTTAATTTTCCTTTTTCTCCATAAAACATATTTTATAGGCCTATCGGTGCCATTTCCCTTCATTTGAAATGATCTGATAGGCTGAAAAAAAGGTTTTTGTCACGAAAATTAACAGTTTGGTACATAACCATGATAACAGAAAACAGTACATGTACATGTATGTGTACGGGTCATTTCTAGTTTCATACTTCAAGCCTGTTCTTAACTCTTAAAACTGCTGGCTTAAATTTTGTCATATGCTGTTGATTTTATATTTATTTTTTCCTGACTGAATATGTTTTGACAGCTCATTAGAATCGTTTCCTGTGGAGACAATTATCATGTGCTGCCAAAACAGGTTTTGTTAAGAAATTAGACAAATATTGAAAAAAGAGCTGACGACAAGTTGAAACGTTTTGCTATGTACCATTTGCGAGAAAGACAGCTGGATTTTGTATTTACCTTCGACACAACATTCACCTTGTTGGTTTAGGTCCTTATCCAGGGCATATTTCGTTTGTACGGTTTCCCTCGTCACATATTTTGCATGATGCTTCACATGATGTGTACATAATGGCGCAATACATGTATCATGCAATAAGAGCATAAGTTAGTTAACCACTTGTAAGTCTGACTGACTTGAAATGCTAGATGTTTGTTTATCATTATCCATATTTCTTAGACAGATCCAAGACCCTCCCAACCATCCACTGGTAGCACCATGGTCACAGACTTAGTATTGACGGGAACCTTAGCATGGGATGAATTCATTATAATTTCTGGTTCCTTCTATGGAATGTCTTCTGTGTCACACATGTATTTCGATCGTGATTCTTCATCATTCATTGACAATTTTCCCACCACAATGTCATGGACCACATGGGGTGGTGGTATTCTATAAGCCCTTGTTTACTGACAAATCTAGTTAATGTTGGTATTTTTTCAATCTGCCAAAATGTGATGGCTATTTATTTTGTTAAAGTGGTGTATTTTTTATCCACATGCCAGTTTCTGGGCCTACATTGGCTGCAAGATACATGTCGTTACATTTTACCCATATCTCTATATCTCTAAATATAATTTGGATCATAATCTGACAAATTAGGCATATTACATTTTTGACAAATGAAGTCGCAGATCAGACTGATCTGGGGTGGCACTGTTTGCAACCCAGTCAACGAATCATCCATTAAATTTTCACCAACTCTACACTGTTCATGAATGAAACAAGACTGGTTTTGTCACAGTGTGTCCCTTATAGACTTCTGCTATAAATAACTTACCAAACTTGGAAAACTGTGAGTACATGTCACTAACTTCCCTTAGAACAACTTCCAGACCACCCCTTACATTATAATTGGTGGAATATGTCAGTTTGACATCACATTGCTTAGTTTTAAGCCATTAAACCGACAATCTATGCCATTTATAATGCCAATAACGCCCTGGAAGTAGTTCTTATGGAAGTTACTCCCAATTCTTCAACTTTGGTAACCTGTTTATAAGACTTGTCTAGAAGTGGAATAATCTCCCAATTACACAATTCTGTTATAATTACAGATTCATTCAGTGCTACAACTTAAACGCAGATCTACAACTTCAGCGAGTGCTACAAACGATCGACCATTGCTGGCACAACCATCGTGGACTACACGTTATCAAATCAGTTCAATTGTAAACCCGACTCCATTTTCTCAGTGTCCTGTTACATAATACAAGCAAATTATAGGCAAGAGGGAATATAACAATTGTCCATGTATATGCGTACACACCTTAGTAGCACCTTCCATGTCTTAATAACTGATAGATCACTTTGTTATATTCAGATAATGGTGTTGAAGCAATTGACAATACAATTAATGACACTGAGAGAAAATGGATGCTGGTATTGCAGAAATGCAACCTTGTAATCTGTTCCTGTGTATATGTACATATGTCCTTGGCATCATAAACATGCAAACATACTATCTATTGTTATACACAATCAATGAAGAAACACGAGTCAAAAACCAGTAAGCTCAGTTGACCAGGGTCTGCACTGTTTGTTATTCAGTCAATGATATACCAGTCATGCTAGTGACATATATATATATCCTTATCTCGTCACAGGGGTCTGCTGAAAGATCATGAGTTAGAACGGCCACAAATGCCACAAGCCCCATTTCTCCAGTCACAGCCACAGATTAGACAAGCCACATTAGTTTGTACCTAAGAAGATATGTGACGGAAACTACAGAAACTGTGATATTTTCTGTAAATGACATGAAACGTTGACAAGATTTTCATAGCAATTGCAGAATTAAATTCTGCATTTCCTCTGAACATTCAGTAAACTTCCGACGTCATTTACAGAAAATATCAATTTTGTAAATATTTTTCATGGGATTTTTCGCACATCTTCTTAGGTACAAAATCATATGGCTTGTCTCAAATGTGTCGGGGACCTTTCGATGACCAGGACCTAGGTACATGTATAGTATGTATACCATAATTACATGCTCATTTAAGTCTTCTCGGGACAAAATGGAACCAAGTAAAATTTGCAAACAGTACCCCAGATCAGTTTGCACAACTATATATAGATCCATAACAGGCTACATCAGTAATCTAGCTGATCTGGAGCTACACAGGCCAAGCGTCAGTTAACCGCACATTACAAGCCGAGGCTACACAATTTTCATACAAAAATATTATGGACTGATTTATATGTTGGTACCACTCATTTGAACCGTCTTGACGAGAAGGTTCAAATGTGTCGTAGCAACATATCATTTTGAATACCAGTTTGTCATGATGAGTCATTACGTTGCTATGTTATACCCAGCTTGGTATATTGTTTTTTTTAATTGCGTCCATACGCTGATTTTATCCTTCTTTAAAATATGCTAAAATGCATGTATATTACTAGACCTATAGTATGTAATATTTGATAATTTATAAGACAGCACAACTTGACTAGTTGTTTTGAAATAAAGATTTAGGGTTTACTTTAACAATAGTTAATTGCAAATGTTAGCGGCATGGATAATACTATTACAACAGTAATGACTAAATAACATGCAAGTGGGTTGGGCTACAATTTATATCTCATTAGTTACAGCCCTCCCTAATGATGTTTCAGGTTTAATTAGGGTTAAGGTCCTTTAAATGACCTTCATACTCATCGTTATCTAAAAATTCAATTAATAGTTATTACTTTAAAAATAGTTGTTAATATCAAAAATAAAATTAACAAGGTACCATTACAAAATATGTATCTACAGGAATTTATGAATTATTCCAATCATTATAATCTAAAATTTGATTTAAAGAGTTCAATGTGGATTATTAGGAGCCTTGGCATTAACCATTTCAACCATAAGTAAATGGAATGGAATATTCTGTTTTAATTATCAGACTATTATATTAATCAGAAAAGTGGAAATTTGAGCCGGCTCATCTGGATCTACACTGTTTGCAAACATTGGATTATAGCATTATCAGCAGCTCTAACAAATATCCGTCTGTGTACACCCTGATCTTGACAAAAGCTAATCATGTGCAGTTTTTGTCTCACCTACGTTAGTGGAAAGTGAGACATAGAGGTCACAATTCTGGCGGCAAACATTTTGACGTCCGATCATTACCAAACATCATCAATAGCTTCCACACAGTGATGACAATCTGCCCAGTGTCATCCGGATGACATTGTCCTACATGGGCGAGGCACTCGCTGGTTTTATCTTACATTTTTGGAGCTGAAATGCTAGGAGTAGTTTATTACCAATGATGTGTATACGACTCATGTGATCCTCTACGACGGGTCATGCTAATACAAAAGTGGTTAGTGGAGGAATCCAATGACCGTTAAAATATATTTTATAATTATAGAATGCTGTAAATCAAAAACATGGTTTCAAAGTTTCAAAAATTGATGAGAAATTTAGAGTATTATATATATGAAATGATTTCATCTTATTTTTACTGCACAGATATTCATCAAACACTCCTTTTTCTCAATAAAACAGTCCGTTGTTCCCTGATGTTTTCCATGCTGCCGTCTATATGGCATACACACCGAGCCTGGGGAGAAATGGTTGGCCAGAGACGCGCTAGAGTGGTCAGAGCCTGGTGAGTTGGTGGTGAAAACCCGAAAGTCAGAAACATTTCCTGTCACTTATGTTATGGCATACCTACCGATTCAACAGCAAAATTGGTAAAAATATTATGTTGCCACTGCACATTTGATAAATGAGCGGTAAGAATATAAAATTAATAAAATTAAAAAAAAATCATTTAAGTTTGAAAACATATTTTTGTCGCGCCTGCTTTAGCAGAGGCGCGACTATAGTCGTCGTCGTCGTCGTCGTCGTCGTCGTCGTCGTCGTCGTCGTCGTCGTCGTCGTCGTCGTCGTCGTCGTCGTCGTCGTCGTCGTCGTCGTCGTCGTCGTCGTCGTCGTCGTCGTCGTCGTCGTCGTCCGCGTCGTCCGGTTTTTTTGTAAGGCAAATGCGTTAAAGTTATTGTTTTTTCACAATATCTCTTTATCCCCTTGCCAGACATTGATAATATTTCACATCAATGTTTGTCTATGAATGATGCTTCATTACGCACACCCACCACATCCAAATTTTGAAGGTCAAGGTCATTTATTTCCTTGTAATGTTCACCGGTTTTGTAACAGAAATCCGTTAAAGTTATTGTTTTTTCACAATATTTCTTTAACCCCTTGCCAGACATTGATAATATTTCACATCAATGTTTGTCTAGGGATGATGCTTCATTACGCACATCCCCACATCCGAATTATGAAGGTCAAGGTCATTTATTTACTTGTAATGTTCACCGGATTTGTAACAGAAATGCGTTAAAGTTATTGTTTTTTCACAATATCTCTTTAACCCCTTTCCAGACATTGATAATATTTCACATCAATGTTTGTCTACGGATGATGCTTCAATATGCACACCCCCACATCCAAATTCTGAAGGTCAAGGTAATTTATTTACTTGTAATGTTCACGGTCAAATGCCTCGGCAGGCGCGACACCGCTTCCGTGGCGGAATTCTTGTTCTTAATTTAATTAAATCCTTTACTTTTCATGCAGCTTTCTCTTATTTTTTGCACCTAACATATTTTAGCCATTTTTCATTACTGAGCACATACATGTTTTTGTTTAACATTTTTATTGAGGAATGAGGTAGGATAAGTAAAGGATTATCGTAATGTATGACAATCCATCAGCTTTCTGTATGCAACCCGTGTAATCCGGCCGGTCCAGATCCAAATGCCCGGGCTTGCATGAAAATATGGGTCTACACTGGTGGTAAACTGGAGGTTGTATGTTGATACAGTGGAATCTCTCTAAACCGGATACCCTGGGGGCTTTTCCAGGGTGTCCGGTTTAGAGAGGTTTCACTACGTGCATTACTGAAAAAGTATATCAAAATTATTTTGAGAGTTGGTTGGTATGCATGTTGTGACAAATGTCTCTTACTTTCACTATGCGCTGGGAATTCATTACCATCTTGCTATTCTCTTGTTATTCTTGATTGGCCGTCGTGTCATTTCTTGACGAGCAGTTTTCATCAGGTTCAACTTGTATGCGATGTATACAGCGTCATGGCAACCATTCGGCAATAACTGGATGTTTTACTTGTCAAAAGGGAAACTGCTTCTTGGGTATTTGTGTCCAGCTAAAACTGACATGAAATTACCAACTCCAAGATAATGAACTGAAGTCATTTTAAATTTGGGCTTTTATTTATGATTTTCTTGCAACATTAGCAGGTCTGCCGCCCGAATCTCACATTATGCATTGTACATCCATAGCGATTGGTAGTAAACACTGTCCATATAATATTTCAAGGTTCAAAAATGTATGATTGCTGGTTCTACCCAGTACACTTCCGTCTGTGTTAATCTTGCCAACATTTGTCAATTTATTTATTGCAGAATACTTGTGCTTGAAGTCAAGCAGCTTGAATGGTTGATCAAATTGGTTGATTGCAAGTTGGCATGTGAAGAAAAGTTAATAATCTGGGCAAGATTAATGCAGGCGGTTGTGTAGTGTAACCTCATAACAGAAATTATCAGCATTGTCTCAATTGTGATGGATATATGTGTCTTATGCCATTTGTGGCCAGTCTATCTCCTGGTCTGCTAGCACACGGCCGCAGTCTGATAAAGATCTGCATTGTTTGTTAAAGACATGGATGTTTCACTGACATAATGGTGTAGATCCTGATCAAATATGCAGGCTGATCTGGGTCTACGTTGGTCGCAAAGCTCATAAGGCTATAAAACAATTTACAGAGAAGTTTTTCCCCCAATGCAATTTTTGGCTTTCTTGTATGTGGGAGTTGAGTCAGGCTATGCCCCATATATAAAAGTAAGATTAGCGCTAATCCTATTACTTTTAGGGATGGGATAAATGATGCTGGTGTGGCGAGGGCCTGGCACCAGATCAGGTTGTTCTAATTTCAGGACTGAATATATATTTTGATTGTAAATATTGAGTTCTGAAGTTGGGATTTACCCCCCTCGGACAGGTGGATACGGGACTCGACCCCGTTGACCCGTCTGCGTGTAGACTCCCTGAGGCTTGTACCTCTATGTCAGAAAAGCGGACGTTAAACCCTATTCACTCACTCACTCACTCCCCCAATGCAGCAGGTTAAAACGGGATCGAACCCGTTTAGCCGGCCTTACATGAGCTTAGCTGTTGATAGGCCGTTAAACACCACTAAACAAAAAACAGAAGTACTCAAACATTTAGGAATTAAAAAAGAAAGTTGAATCAATTATAGTTCATTAAACAAAACAATAAATGTAAATGTATAATAATAATTAATTAAACGAAACTATAACTGGAAATAATTATAATTAAAGAAAACAAGAAAACAGAAATAAATACAGTTATTATTTGCAAGTATCCACAGTAATATGATTTTTTTAACTATACTTCATAACAACGAACCCACTGTTCCAACGTTTTCGTCCACGGCCTTTATCATAGAATTAGTAATAGCTGAATGTAGACATTAATTCCTTGATAAAGACCTTGGACCGAAATGTTGGAAGAGTTGGTTTGTGGTTTATGAAATATCGCTTAAATTATTATTTGATATTTTGTTAATTGCAGAACATACTTGGCGGAGACAGGGCGGCTGTGAGGGGAGGTTGGATGCCGGCCATATATGTGGCAGTGACTGGAGAAATGGGGTTTATTGGATTTGTGACCAATGTAGCTCCTGATCAATTAGCACTCGTCTGTAGCCTGATAGCGATCTATATTGCTTACTAGAAGCATGTCGGGTGTTTCATTGATGGAATGGCGAACAGTGCAGATCCTGATCTGACTGTGTGGGATGTGCAGGCTGATCTGGATGTACATTCATCGCAAAACCCATAAGCCCCATTACTCCAATTACAGCCACAAATAACGACAAGAGATGATTCACATGTACTGTCAAACATGTTTTTATCTTGTAAATTGGAAAATAGAAAATAAAATACAGGAGATGGCAAATTTTAATTCAGAATTGTCAGGGTTATGTACGATCCACAGCAAATAAAAATGCAATTACAATTCATTAAACGAAACAAAATAACTAGAGAAAACATTAAAATTCAATAAACAACAATAAGGACCAAAAACTACAGATATTCATTTAGATGTAACAACAGTATTAACTAGAAAATATATACTTATAAATAAATAAATGGGAATATAATTCATTCAACAAAAGAAAAATATTACTTGTGGCTCTGACTGGAGCTTATGGGTTTTGCGACCAGTGTAGATCAAGATCAGCCTGTATATCCATCCGCACAGTCTGGTCAGGATCTGCACTGTTTGTCATTCCGTCATTGAAACAACCATCATGCTTCTAGCAAGCAATATATATCGTTATCGGCTACACGAGTGTGCTATTTGATCAGTAGCTACACTGGTCGCAAATCCCATAAGCCCGATTTCTCCAGTCACAGCCACTATTTATTATTAACTATTGATAAATGTATACAAAATTACTAAATGGAAGTGACAGGGCGGCTATTAGGGGAGGTTCGAGGCCGACCATGACCGACCATGACAAAAATGGGCTTATTGAGTGATTGGCCAGTATAGCTCCTGATCGGCTAGCACACTACTACAGCTGGATATGGATCTACACTGGTGACAAACGCAGTAAGCACATTTTTTTGTCATTGTGGATCACATACAACACATATGTGGCTGTGACTGGTGAAATGGGGCTTATGGGATTTGTGACTAGTGTAGCTCCTGATCAAATAATAAACACATGTAGTCTGATAATGATTAGAAGCACTACAGGTGTTTCATTGATGGTGTGGTATGGGCCTGGCACCTGGTCCGATTATTCTAATTCAGGGTTGAATATATTTTTTTTATGTAAATATTCCGTTTTGATTTTGGGATTTCCCCCAATTGCAGCAGATTAAATGCGAGATTGAACCCGTTGGCCAGGCTAAATGGCCTTAGCCGTTGATAGGCCGTTAAACAGCAATAAATCAAATGAAACATTGATGGTTGTCCAACTGTGCAGATCCTGATCAGACTGCATATGCACAGGCTGGTGTGGATCAACACTGATCGCAAAACCCATACGCCCCATCTCTCCAGTCACAGCCACATGTATTGGGATACTCCATGATTCTCAAACTAGTCAAGTTGTGCTGCTTATATTACTTTTGGAGTATTCTCTACAAATTAAATGAAATCCTTTTTCTTTTAATGACAATAAAATATATTGTAAAGTTCAAATTGGACGCCGACGTTCAATAGGGATATTTCGTTGTTTGCGCTCCGTGTAGCCAAACACTGTTCGGCAGTTTTGTCACGGAATAGACCAGTTATATAACTAGATTACCAAACTTGGAAAATCCGTAACGAAAATTTCCGTTAGAACTACATGCACTACTGTGACATCCTTGACAACAAGGTGGAATTTGTCGGTTTCACATCATGTTGCTTAGCTTAAACTAAGCTTAGTTTAAACTATTCAACATGGCGTAAAACTGACATATTATGCCAATTATAAAGCTGATAATGCCCAGGAATTGTTCTATGGGAAGTCACTCATGCTTTCCCCAGTTTGGTAACCTATTTTTAACACTGGTAGCGTTAAAGGTACATGCCCACTCTGTAGGCACAACATGTTCTTTATAGGAATTAAATAAGTGTATAATTTTGTCACTATTCCAACAGTTCTAAGACTTACGAGTGCCCGCAATACTTGTATAATCACTTAGTAATATATATTTTACTGATTGTGACGCGCGGTGGTATCAGGCTATTTTCATATGCAAATGAGGCATGTTATTTGTTAATTATTTATACTATGGCATATCAAAAAAAATTGTTTGTTTCGGGGCACCCGACCCTACCTGCTATTTTATTAACAAAATCAGGCATGGGAAATTTCTTAAATTCTTAATTCTTCTCATGAACCGCCAGCCGGATTTCGGCGAAACTTGGCAGGAATGATCGATGTACAATGCTCTTTCAAAGTTGTTAAAATGGTGACCCAGGGGTAAACAAATGGGCGTAGCTGGCGGTTCATGAGAACGAAGACTTTTTGATTAGCGACGACCTCCGTTTTAACAAATCTGAAAAGGCTTCACCCATGGACCATAACTGTGAAGTTTGGCCACCTTGGGCCACGCGGTGCGTGTGAAGAAGAATTTTGAAATCTCTAATAAAAGAACGACCGTTTGACCTTTCGACCATATATGGCATGAAATCATACCACTTTCCCTGATGGGCGCGTTTGTGTACTAGTATACAGGTACTACAACTATCTACAATACAAATCCTCATAGCAGATCATAAAGTATCCAATATTACTGCAGCATAGAGTGTAGACATTTTTGACCCCGGAGTCACCATTTTAACAACTTTGAAAGAGCATTGTACATCGAAGAAGATTTTTGTCGCGCCCGCTTGCGGACAGCGCGATATAGTCGGCACTTTGGCGTACGTATGTACGTACGTGTGTCCGGTTAAAGTTTTTGGTTAAGTTCGGTTAAGTTTTTTGGTTAAAATTTTTGGTTAAGTTCTTTGGTTAAAGTTTTTGGTTAAGTTTTTTGGTTAAGTTTTTTGTTTAAAGTTTTTTGGTTAAAGTTTTTCGTTATACTATATCTCTGCAACTGCTTTGCCCATTACCTTGAAACTTCACATGGGTGTTTATCATCATCTATATTTTCATTGTCGCGCCTGCTTGCGGAAAGCGCGATATAGTCGGCACTTTGGCGTACGTACGTATGTCCGGTTAAAGTTTTTGGTTAAGTTTTTTGGTTAAGTTTTTTGGTTAAAGTTTTTGCTTAAGCTTTTTGGTTAAAGTTTTTGGTTAAGTTTTTTGGTTAAGTTGTTTGGTTAAGTTTTTTGGTTAAAGTTTTTGCTTAAGCTTTTTGGTTAAAGTTTTTGGTTAAGTTTTTTGGTTAAGTTGTTTGGTTAAAGTTTTTGGTTAAGTTTTTTGGTTAAAGTTTTTCGTTATACTACATCTCTGCAACTGCTTTGCCCATTACCTTGAAACTTTACATGGGTGTTTATCATCATCTATATTTTCATTCTACCCCCCTCCCGTGCGGCCCCTGTGCCCAATGTCAAGGTCAAATTACTTTGAAGTTTTTGGTTAAAGTTTTTGTCGCGCCCGCTTGCGGTAAGCGCGATATAGTCGGCACTTTGGCGTACATACGTGCGTACGTGTGTCCGGTTAAAGTTTTTGGTTACGTTTTTTGGTTAAAGTTTTTTTGTTATACTATATCTTTTTTTTTAGTGTCCATGCCTCGCCACAAGGCGCGACATGCAGGCCGCGGCCATCTAGTTTAAGAATTTATGCTATTTTTAGACGGCGGCGATAACCTCCGTTTTAACAAATCTGAAAAGGCTTCACCCATGGACCATAACTTTGAAGTTTGGCCACCATGGGCCACGCGGTTCATGTGAAGAAGAATTTTTAAATCTCTAATAAAAGAACGACCTTTTGACCTTTCGGCGGCCATCTTGGATGACATAGCCATCCGATTTCGACAAAAAAATGCACCAGAGTGATCGCCTCGTTGATACCTTCCATTTGCTATATAACATGACCATATTCGGTCAAAAATAAAATTTGACCCCACGGACAATTCTCATATGCTGCCAAAACATGTTTATTAGAAAAAAATATATTTTGACAACACTTGAAATCGGAGTAGAGAGACATACCTTTAACTTGATACTTTTACCATCAACATAGGTATTATAAAATATGAATTATGAAAAGTCATGCAGAGCATGATGTTATTAGCCGATCAAATCAGGGTAAAGTGCATCGAACATATGTAGGTGTCTCTGGTAACATTGTCAATGGTAAACTATTTTCGACCACAGTTCTGTACCCAGCGTTGACATTTTTCTCGATTTTGTGCAGGTTTTGGAAACCGTTCCCAAATCCATCCAATGCCCAGATTGACCTAATGTGCCCCATCCGTGATTTTTTGCGCGATGTCGGGCGCAAGACAATCTATGATTTGCGGCATTGACAATAATTAAGGGGGATTGCCGCAATCGCGCGTGATGGATGCATCCCTGCCATCCCTGCATGATACGAAAACAAATCAAAGTTGGCTATGAAGGGCAATTCTTCGTTTTGATTGGTGGAACATTTTGTGAATATTAACTAGCGTCAAATGACGCGCATACGCGATCCAATGGGATAAACCCGAGATGCTGGGATAAACCCGAAAATGCTGGGGTTGCTAGTAAGGAGATTTTGAGCAGAGGTCGATTATAAATTAGCCGAATAAACACATTTTACGCGATTATACGTGGCTGAAACTTGTTCTGTTTAATAAATAAAAGCTTTAAATTAGCCCAATAATCGGTGTATGTTGGCGTATATGGCCATTAGAGCCAACTATGGACTACAACAACAATAACTTCCGGGTTAAATCTCTTCCAGCGTTCAGCTCATTACGTATTCAAAATTGTGTTATTTGGCTATAAGTAAAGTTTTAAACGGAGATAATTGCCAAAAATGCAAACTTTATCGGTTGATGCAATTTGGAAGTGATACAGAAAAATTCGCGTTCGTAGATTACCGAATAGCGGAGAAAAGGGTTGCTACAAACTTTTTCAGAATTCGATGGATAACCAATATATTAGCCGATCTATAAATAGATCGGCTAATAATAACCGTTTATAAAAGTTCAGTTTTTTTACCACGTTGTGAGTGCACGAGTTCCGGCGAATAAACCTGTCCCACGATGTTTATACAAAATGGCTTCCCGAGAACTGATAGAAATGTCTGTGCGATTAAATTGTCTGTCGTGACGCACAGGACGGGTGTAAATGTAGGTTTTATCAAATGTTCGATTGGAAACAATGTTTTCTCTATGCAAAATGTTTCTTTACGGACCGGGACGACGTAAAAGTGTATTTTGAATGTTTACTCCTTTATATAGCAGTATTGGCCTCGGAAATGTGTCCGTTCTTTCCCGACCTAGCAATGATGATATTTTTTTTACAACAAAACAATCGATAGCTCGAAAACGCGTTGACATAGCGCATCGGGGAATACTAACATTTCCCAACTTCTGCAATAGGCGACAATGATACAACTCTGTTGACGTTTCGTGAAAGTCCGTTGTCTCGAGCCCGTGCGGGTTCGGCCTATTAAAAAGTTAGACACCTTCCTATAATGATTAGATGGAGGGGTAAACAAAAATATTTATTTTTCTTCATTTAGTGATGCTTTTAGGCATATTTAATTAATGTATAGACCTCGGTCCGTTACTTCAACCTGTGGCCAGATCAAGGTTTAACTGCATCGACTATCTATTGTTATCGTATTATGTCTGGTAGCCGGGACACCAGGTTGTCATATGTAAACATTGAAGACACTCCCAACCCCATTTCGCCCCCTTCAGCCACATCTGCGAACTATAATGTATATATATGGGAAACCAGCCAGCGGCAACAGATTTGAGCCAGCGTAGAAGCTATCCCACTACACCACTGAGTCCTCAACGCTACAATATTGCGGAGATTGCAACCACCAGCCGAACACCAACAGACAGGGTGGTGAATCGGCCCGACATCACTTCCGGCCCCAGATTTATCCCACACAGTGCCCCAGTGACAAGTGTCCCGAGCGTAAATTCAGTGTCCAACCCATTGACGTCTGCTCCACCACGATTGTGTACACATTCCAATCCACAGGTAAATACTCCGAGTGACCAAGTTTTTCCCGTGAAGTTAGAGCGACCCACTAACCTGGTCGCCGGCACACACTGTACGCCATCTCGCCAAAGTGACAATAGCCGTGACAAGACACTGGAAAACGAACCTTACTTAACACCACCCATCCCAAACCAGCAGTCCATTTTCAAGTCTTTTGCTCCTTCCAACATCCCCAAACCGAAAGAACCAGGCTCTTCGCTCATTCCACATCCGGTCGACAGTGTAACCACACGCATTGGTCCCGCACGGAATGTAAATAATAGCGAACATAAACCTCGATCTGTCTCCCGTCACACCAGTGCGAGGCAGTCATGTGACAGTCGTTCTCCATCGGTCAGTGTTTCTCGTGCGAAGAACCAGAGATCAGACATTATTGACCAAATTCGCGATATTGAGGTCAACCCAAATATATATGTAGACTGGACAATCTCACTAGGAATTACGGGAGAAATTCATAATTGTTGGAACTTAATTTGAACACTTGTGGCCTGAAAACACGTTGTCAATACCCTGAATTTACAGACTTATTGAACGAATATGACTTTCTGTGTATAACTGAAACAAAACTTGATTCATTTGATGTTATTTACATCCCTAATTACACCTTATTGTCCAAACCCAGAAAATAAAAATGTGCCCGGAAATCAGGTGGCATCGGAATATTTGTAAAGAATAATTTACTATGCCATAATGGATTATTTAAATTTTAAATACGGACTGTGAATATGTGTCATGGATTAAATTGTGCAAATCCTACACAAATGCTGATGACATTATTATAGGAGTACTGTATATTCCCCCGAACCAGTCGCCCTTTTTCAATGACGATCAGATGATGCAGTTAGAAATGGAAATAACAAACATGTGTAGTTCATACAGTCACGTCATACTGACTGGAGATACAAACGGTAGAACAGCAGATTTATCTGATTATACAGTATCAGACAACTTTCTATCCAACTATTTTAGTTTTGATGACGAAACAATCAATTTCTTCGATTGTGTGTCCAATTTAGACAACAATAGCATACTTATAGATCGAAAATCATGTGATAAGAAGAAAAATGCCTCCGGATACAGATTGATTGACTTGTGTAAGAATAATGATTTATTCATTCTGAACGGCCGTATTGGTAAAGATAAGGGCACAGGGAAGCTTACTTTTAGAAATCAATCACTTATAGATTATACAATGGTTACTCATCCGTGTATCAATTTCATTGACGATTTCGAAGTCTTAGATACGGATGCACTGTTCTCCGACGGTCATTCATTATTAAAAATGAGATTAAAATTGAAGCGTTTAGCAAACAAATAAGCTAATAAATCCAATAAAAATTCACCGGAAAAACATACAGCCAAGTGGAATGAGAATAAAACTGTAGCATTCGTTAACAATGTCAGTTCAGCCGCTATTACCAAACTGAAAGACGATTTAGACAAGTGCAATCTGGAACCGTCTAAAGATAAAATAAACAATATCACAGAATCGTTATCAACAATTTTTGACGCATCTGCTCAAAACACTTTTACGCCCATTAGACGGAACGTTGAAGATGAAACACGCACCAATGATAAGCCTTGGTTTGGGCATCAATGTAGAAATGCGAGAATAATATACAACCAAGCAAGAAAAAAGTTCCAAATCCACCGAAATGATGCGAATAAAAATAATTTACTCGAACTTAGCAAGAATTACAAAAAGATTATGAATAAACATATACAAGCGCATAAACGATTAACTCAACATAAACTAAGAAACATGCAAACATGTAAACCGAAGGAATACTGGAAATTCCTAAATAAATTTAAGAAAAACGGAACGAATAAATTTCCACCGCTTGACGAATTGTACGAATATTTTAAAAATATTAATGCAACCAAACACTATGACTGCGAAGACGATGATCCACTAATAAATTATGATATTAGCGATGACGACGAGATATTAAACTGTCCAATAACGGAAAGTGAGATATTAGATGTTATTAAAACATTAAAAAATTCGAAAGCTCACGGTATTGATTCAATTTTAAACGAATATATAAAAGCTGCAAAATAAATAATGCTCCCCATATACGTGTCACTTTTTAATATTGTGTTGAAAAGCGGGATTTTGTTTCGGCGGAAATAGCTAAGAGACATATTTGCGCATGTTTCGCATACACCTCTCAGGTTATATATTTTTATAATTAAGAAAATTTAACATTAAAATGTAAGATATTCCACGTGTTGTGCATGTATCTACTATGTTACCGTGCATATACGTTTTCTCTTAAAATGTTTCATAATTTTTACTAAAATATAATTCCCGAGTACAGACAGACAGACAGACGGACAGACGGACGGGACGGGACGGGACGGCGGGAGGCGGGACGGGACGGGGACGGGGACGGGGACGGGGACGGGACGGGGACGGGACGGGACGGGACGGGACAGACAGACAGACAGACAGACAGTCAGTCAAGTACTGAGTTCTAGTAAAGAGTACAAGTACCGAGTTCAAGTACAGAGTTCAAATGATTCCAAAGCGGTGTCATAACCACCCCAAATTTTCTCTACAAATGCCCGAAAAATACATTAGTTTCTGACGCGAAACCGTACCGGCGAGACAGCATAGAATGCGCCATTTTCCAAGATGTCACAATCAACCGGAGCTAACATTCAGTTTCGTAGAATTATGAAATATTCTAAATATATACACCTAGTCAAGCCTCCCAAAGTCAAGAAATATTCATAAAGGCTAGCAACCACCAATTAGTTTTACTATACAACTTAACCGATTCCTCCAAATATGGCCATTCTCTCACACTTTCACTATTCGTATGGATGCTGTGGAACCTACCTGTTCATAACCTGCAACCTGTCTGCACCGGATTTTCACTAATTAAACAATATGTTCACTTACTCCTAAGAAAGAAAATTTCAACATTGTCCTGTCCGCCATATTGTTTATCATCAAAGTGTCATGTGACGTAGTGTTCACATCACGTGACAAGCAGGCTCAGTAATTTCTTATAAATGCTAGAAATATGCTGGAAACTGGTGTTAAAAACACCCCAACATGTTTCTCAAGTAAAATTGGGCTGTAATGGATCAGGATTTACAAGCAAACTGGGTCTGTGGCCTCAAAACGTCTGCACTATTTTTTTATACCGGACTACTAAAGCATACCCCCTGGCCGATGTGTACTATATTTAGCACAGTGATACATATAAGCGCATTTTTCTGCTATAATATCTCAATAAACTGCCTACCATTGTCTTGTCTGACCTATTTCGTGACAGCAAATGTAATTTGACATTATTTAGAAGACTAACTTTTCAACAGTGGCAATTTAAGAATGGTCATATAATTATGGCTGTCCAGCTGCGGAAACTTCAGTTTCACCAGAATTTTCCAGAGTATTATTTTCTCATATATTTCTTAGGAAAAGTCTATATTGTTGATGCACTTGTAAAAAATTATTATAAAATAGATGGTGCTTGTCAAAAATATTGGCTGTTCCACAATTATGGGGTTAAAACGATTAAATTTATCGAAAGTCGGGTGATTTCGGAGTATTTATGTCATTTTTTTATCATAAAAACAGGCGAAAAAGTGACTTTCGAAGTATTTAGTCAATCTACATGTTGTAATTTGCATAGAAACATTTGTCCGCATAACTTAGTGACATGCCAGAATGATACGTGTCAAATTAAATTGAAACCAGCCCAGTGTATGAGTGCTGCCAGCGAATTCAGACATAGAAGTGTTAAAATGTCACAGGAAATTGAAACACGTGTGCCTGTGTTGACATTTGTTTCCTTAGGGTATAGACACTGCCTGTTAAATGAGCAATGCTATCCCATATATATTTCTCTACCGATATGCACTGCTCAGAGTGAACTTCGTTAACCTAATGAAAACATGCCGGCCAATAAGCATAGGAGGCGGGGTAAAAAATGCGGATTTCAAACGGGACGGGTAAATGAAAATAAAGGTAAATTTTTTTCTTCTCACTCACCAAATGGAAAAAATCATAGGTACATCAGGCTAACCAAAGACTCATTTGAATCCCGGGTTAATGTAAATGAAAATAAAACGTTTACCTGTAAAGATGTTGATGGTACGGACAATGATGTAACTGTTCTGCGCTCTCTGTCGAGGCGTCCGAAACTCATTGACGAATGCGCCGTACCGCAAAATGCATCCGTACACCCCGATATGTTGATAAACAAATTATATCGACCGTATGAGGTCCAGAAGATGCTTAATACTGAAATAAACAGTCATCGCGCCTTTAATACGCACTGTAGTGGCGAAATGGTATTTGATGCGGCCGCATCAAGAAAATGGGGCATTTGTTGGGCTGAGCGGCTAAAATGCACCCGATGTAGATATAAAAGTAAATATTATAAACTATATGAAGAGGTTCCGTCAAGTCGAAAGGGTAGGAAATCAGGGAAAGCTAATGTGGGTTTGCAGCTGGGCCTTATGAGCACACCAATCAGTAATTATGGTGCTTGTCGGCTGTTGGTAAACGCCGACGTATAACTCTATGCAAAAGCAGTCAAATAGGATAGCAGAGTCTATGGTTGGCTTAAACACTAAAAGTATGCATGAAATCAGACAAACTGTGGCCAGAGAGAATGAACTCTGTGGCAATAAACGTAGCAAGACGGTTCGAGTTGAAGATGACTCTTGCTACAATAACCCAATATTCAATAGCGACAGTACACCATTTCAAGCGGGTACAATCGTGACAACCACTATGTGCGAGAATAATACCAAAGATAAATTAATCATTGGGGCATTTGTTGGCAGTACGCTGTGCATAATAGGTAGTAAGCTAAGAAATCAGGGTGGAGATATCAGCTGCCCAAACCATCATGGTCACTGCACTGTCAACCTCCCCGAAAATGAGTCAATAGGTAATGAAGCGAAATGGAATGAAAAAGTTACGAAGCAGATAAATAGTGACTTACATGTTAGTCATTACACGGGGGACGGTGATAGTAAATCACACAAAGGTGTAGATGCCGCTCAACCAGGGGTAACGGTAACGCATCTAAAAGATATCCGCCATCTGAGTAACTCCCTGAAACGAGAAATAAACAAGGCGCCATTTAGCTCGAACATGTTTCGTGGGGTCAAGAAAACAAACTTGAGAAACCGATTTTCTCTCTCTGTAAGATCCAGGTGCATTGCAGAGTTGAGGCAAGCACATGCCAAACATAATGGTAACTTAGAACAAATAAAGAGCATAATGCCAGGAATAATTTGCACAATAGTCATGTGTTTCAAAGGTTACTGTGGCAAGCAATGTTCACAGTATAGTTTGGTTTGCCCCGGGGACTACCGCAGGGCAAAGAACTACCTCCCCTCAACTACAATGTTAAAAATGACGGAGGATGATGTACTTGTTCTGAAACGGTGCATAGAAACTTTCCTTGGTCCTAAATCAATTGACAGTACAAAATTACTCACTTCAACTCAAAAATGTGAAGCAGCAAACCGTGCGTACCAGACATCAAATTCAAAAGCAACGACATTCACGCGCAATTTCCCCGGTCGAATTCATGGTACAAATCTAAACTTAAACCTAGGTTTTGGGGATGCTACAATACTGAAAACAGACTCAGTAGGGGCCAGCTTAACAAAAGGTTCTTCAGTCATCAAGCACATCCGGAAGATAGAGAAAAGTCGTGTACGGAAAAAGTGTCAGACCACAATGCGTAAACTAAAGAAAGCTAGGTATGCCGCGCGATTACGAAAATTCAAACTACACTCTGAGTTACATTACGCCAAGGGTATGACAGATCCTAAACCAGACTTTGCAAACCTGCCCCATCTACTCGAGCACCAGTATGCTTGCTAGTATGTATGAAAAGCAGCACTACATGTAAGGTTGAGAGTCTTGTAAGTGCATACTGATAATTAGAGTTGACTATCTGAGCAGCCATGTAGTACTCACAATATATCATATTGTGATAGCTCGAAACAATATGTGCTGTAAGAATTGTGATGTATCAGGGAATCCGATGTTTTTTACCTTCGGCCTTAAATTGCAACTTTCACTCCATCTTCCCTCAGCTGGGTGCTTATTACAAATAATACACAGTAGCAGAAAACAGCTTCCAGCGGTATGATATAATTTCTGCTAATTTTAAAATTTTGAATTTTTTTCTGGAAAAATGTAGCCAAGAAGTACTGGCGTAGACCCTGATCGCGCAGCCAAATTTGGTCATAATGTTTGCAAGTATCAACCGAGTCAATACATAATGTTTAGAAAAACGTTGCTACCTGTTGGGGAGCTATACACTTGATACCGGTTAGTAATCAAATACACAGTGCCAATTAAAGCGATGCGCCACTTTAATATGGCTGAACTAGTCAGTAACAGGCTCATCTGGCTCCCTGATGCATCTCAAATCTGTGTAATTAGTATGTAGACATGTACATAATGTAGATAGGTATACAGTTAATTTATCGTAATTAATAAAACAGGAACTATTAGCAGATACAGGGTGGATATGTGACGCTGTCGAGTGCATGGCTCAGACAGCGCTTTTCGCTATGGCAATTCTTTCGAGAATTATTTATAATTGTTGACTCAACACTCAGGTGGGCCGGGTTAACACACAGGGAACAACCACATAAATGTGATATTTCAAGGTGCCTGGGTATTTCAAACACATTATGGTGTAACATGAATGCTACTCTATGTGTATAATAGTATTTTGTTCTTGCATCATTTGGAAATTTAACTTTAATCTTTCCATATTTGACTCGTACACCTGTGGTTATCCCGACCCACTTGATGCAACCATTTTCATTAAATAAAACTGATTTTCCAGCAATTCTGTCCTTTGTTCTCTTAATAAAACTTGCTGTAGCCATGATTAAAACCGTTTAGAATTGTTTTCAAAGAAAGCAGACGACATCCACTGATGACCCGGAAATGCTTATAGGCTAGCAACCACCAATTAGTTTTACTATACAACTTAACCGATTCCTCCAAATATGGCCATTCTCTCACACTTTCACTATTCGTATGGATGCTGTGGAACCTACCTGTTCATAACATGATTTTCACTAATTAAACAATATGTTCACTTACTCCTAAGAAAGAAAATTTCAACATTGTCCAGTCCGCCATATTGTTTATCATCAAAGTGTCATGTGACGTAGTGTTCACATCACGTGACAAGCAGGCTCAGTAATTTCTTTTAAATGCTAGAAATATGCTGGAAACTGGTGTTAAGAACACCCCAACATGTTTCTCAAGTAAAATTGGGCTGTAATGGATCAGGATTTACAAGCAAACTGGGTCTGTGGCCTCAAAACGTCTGCACTATTTTTTTATACCGGACTACCCCCTGGCCGATGTGTACTATATTTAGCACAGTGATACCTAAACCTATTTTTCTAGACGTGCTGGTGTAACTTGCAGGGTCGATAGTGAAGTATATAGAAAATCGTCCACCCTCTTTTTAATGCTAGCCGCGCACTGTCCCGTAAGACCTTATAAGAGGCACCGTTACAGAAGGCATGTGTCTATGTACACATGGTACACGGTCACCGTCTGCTCACGTTCTCGACCCTTGGAGGTAACGTATAGTACGACAGGGGAAGAAATTATTGTCTTAAACTGTCAGTGTCTTACCACCACCCCAGGGGTGGTGCGGGTCGGGCATGTTTCAGTGCTATGCGATCAACAACAGACGGTGCCATTGGCGATCAATAACTGAAACCAATAAAAGTTAAGCCAAACATGGGTGCAAATAATGTCCGGTTTACAGAGGTTCCACTTTATATAGTGCAGCCCCAAATTCGGTAATCGTGTTTCGGTCTAACCCCGGAGGCTGAGGAAATAGCCCGGACTACTCTATAAACGTCGGCCTCGGTACCAGCGTAGCCCCAGATCAACCTGCGCATCCGCGCAGTCTGATCAGGGCCTGCGTACGCTATTCGCCATTCTCTCTGGCGCAAACAGTAATGCCCCTGGAACCGGTATGTATGCTGGCCGGTATGATTGTGTTCGCGTATTTCTTCATTTAAAAGTATTGCTGTTAGCGTTTCTTGAAAAGATTAATTACAATGTTGGTACACATTTTTTTCGTAACAAATCGATGTTGCGAATTTGATATTAAAACTTACAGCAAAAAAAAAGAGAGTTTGTGCAAATTAACATAAAATTATAAAATGTTTTACTTAATTTATGTTTCGACTAGTCTTTTAAACTCATACACGTATGTTTCAGATTGTTTTGTTTCAGATCAAGGTTTAACTGCATCGACTATCTATTGTTACTGATATAATCGAAGCCTGGAACCAACTTAGCAACTGGTACCCCGCTCAATATTTTAGCCCCAGTACGAGAAATATATGTCTTATTTTAATCCTCTGTGGTTAGGAACAACATTTGGCTCAGTGGGTCGAGTCGTTGGTAAACATTGAACACGACTCAAGTGTCATACACGAGTTCAAAACCATACCTAGGCAACTATATTTTTATTTAATTTCTTTTATAGTTTTTCAAAAAAATTGTTTTTTGCGGAAATAGCTAAGAGATATATTTGCGCATGTTTCGCATACACCTCTCAGGTTATATATTTTTATAATTAAGGAAAATTGATTGAGACCAGATGTAGGTGTAACCATAGTGTCTAGTGTTTTTCAAACGTATGCGCGGATGCCGGGTGTTTCTGACCACAGCCAGGCACAATGCACCTATGGTCAAAGCGTCATGACTGATATGTGCATCCCTTGGAGTTGAAATTCCTACATACCCCTTAGTCCCTACCCTGGGACTTACCTGGTTTCGAAGGCTGCTGGTGCTGTGGTCGCTTACCTGTGACACTGTGGCCTAGTGTTGGCTTGTCGCGCGGTTGTAGGCACAGGGTATGTGTATGCTGCACGTCTGTGCCCCACCTAAACCCCATGGATGCATAGAGGCGTCTATACTCCCTGTCATACGCTAGGACCGATCCCATACTAAATCTTGGATCAACTGGTACACCTTTGTAGTGTACGATAGGTAGTCCATGAGAGCACGCCCCACCAGTTTTCCATCACTAACCAACTTATATAGAATTGCAAGATTGGCTATGGACCACTGTGTAAATGAGACGGTTTCCAGTTTAGGTTTGCGGGCCCCAGATTTTACAATACTTTGCTGATCCCCGTGACCCCCCAAGACCACCTCCTCATCCACCACAATGGGCACAAAGTTGCATATATCGTAAAAGTTAGACGTTGACCTACCTTGTGCCGTCGTTGATATATGCACCTGCGGGTCACTCCAGGATGATGTCTGGTCGGGTACCGCAGCTCCCACACTATCCGTAGCAATATTTGACGGGTTTTGAATGTCACTTGTTTGCTGATGTAATAGTGAGTTTAATAGATTAGAGTATGTGTCAGTATCACACTGCGTCACAGGCGGCGGTCCAACTGATGTGCTGGGCGGTGGATTGGTGGACGACCCATCGTGCTGCATTATTGGCGGGACGGCCGATTTAATTCCTTGCGCATATGTATTATAAGGCGTCTTTGATCCTTTGGAATCTTCAATATGTGTTTATTGTTTGATCAGGAGCTACACTGGTCACAAATCCCATAAGCCCCATTTCACCAGTCACAGCCACATGTGTGTTGTATGTGATCCACAGTGACAAAAATGTGCTTACTGCGTTTGTCACCAGTGTAGATCCATATCCAGCTGCAGTAGTGTGCTGACCGATCAGGAGCTACACTGGCCAAACACTGAATAAGCCCATTTTTGTCATGGTCGGTCTTGATATTTAATAATAAATTGTGGCTGTGACTGGAGAAATCGGGCTTATGGGATTTGCGACCAATGTAGCTACTGATCAAATAGCACACTCATGTAGCCGATAACGATCTATATTGCTTGCTAGAAGCATGATGGTTGTTTCATTGACGGAATGACAAACAGTGCAGATCCTGACCAGACTGTGCGGATGGATGTATAGGCTGATCTTGATCTACACTGGTCGCAAAACCCATAAGCCCCATCTCTCCAGTCAGAGCCACAAGTAATATTTTTCTTTTGTTGAATGAATCATATTCCCACTTACGTATTTATACATACCGGTATATATTTTCTAGTTGCTGTTTTGTTACATCTAAATGAATATCTGTATTTGTTTGTCGTTATTTTTGTTTATTGAATTTTACTGTTTTCTATTGTTGTTTGGTTTCGTTTAATGAATTGTAATTGCATTTTTATTTGCTGTGGATCGTACTTAACCCTGACAATTCTGAATTAAATTTTGCCATCTCCAGTATTGTTTTTCTATTTTCCAATTTACAAGATGAAAACATGTTTCACAGTACATGTGAATCATCTCTTGTCGTTATTTGTGGCTGTTACTGGAGAAATGGGGCTTATGGGTTTTGCGATGAATGGACATACAGATTATATCTTGCACATCCCACACAGTCTGATCAGGACTGTTCACCATTCCATCAATGAAACACCCGTCATGCTTCTAGTAAGCAATATGGATCGCCTCAGGCGACAGACGAGTGCTAATTGATCAGGAGCTACATTGGTCACAAATCCCATAAACCCCGAAAATAAGATAATGGTAATTCAATATGGCGGCCAAGAATGACTGTTATACATGCATGTCGTTACAGTTGCAAACCAACCATCATTGACGGTTATGTTGGATTATCACTATGTAATTCCTGTTTTATACAAAATAACGTTCTGTATTGAGCATTTATGAACTTATAGTAAAAACAGTAACGTTGTATTACTATAGTATGTACATATTTCGGCGCCACGTTACATATTTGTCAACACCTTCTAGCATGACTGAAGTAAACTCGGCATTATAATTAAAAATAGGACTATATATTAATATGTAAATAAATAATGCTATTTATTTACAAATATTATGTTTTATTTGAACAAAAATTGCACATGGCTACTAAATATCGGTGTCCATTTTCGCTGTCATCTTGTATTGTACAGTTGGTGCAAAATAAATGGGCTAAGCATTGTTTCACTGAATTATGGGCCGGTGCAGTTCTCTTCACTGAAGAAACAAGTATTCCACATTTGTTTTCCTGACTGTTACCGTTCAACACTCGTTCTTGACGGCCACCCCATCACGAATGCGCAGTGAGCGCGAGGTGGATGGACTATGGTAAATCTTGTTCAATTGGACTTGTGGATTTTCGGTGAAACAATATTAGCGTTCTAAAGGTTGGCGTTCTTTTTCGCGTAATGCTCAGGACTATGCTATGTCAGCGCTTTGAGTGCGTAATTCCCGATATGCAATAACAACCATAGCTATGAAGACTTGCTAGTATACCGTAATTCATACATGTGAGCGCAAGTGTATCTGATTTCCATTTGACTGTAGTCACGAATGTTTGTTGATAAATATGTATGTTGTGTTTACGTCATCGCAAATGCGCAGTGAGCGCAGGGTAGACTTTGGTAAATCTTGTTCCATTGGACTTTTGGATATGAACATATCAGCGGTATGCAGGATGGCGTTATTTTTCGCGCTTTAAGTGCGTAGTTCCCGATCAGCAATAACAACCATAGCTATACAGACTTGCTAGTATACCGTAATTCATACATGTGAGCGCAAGTGTATATGATTTCATTTGACTGTAGTCACGAATGTTTGATGATAAATATGTATGTTGTGTTTACGTCATCGCAAATGCGCAGTGAGCGCAGGGTAGACTTTGGTAAATCTTGTTCCATTGGACTTTTGGATATGAACATATCAGCGGTATGCAGGATGGCGTTATTTTTCGCGCTTTGAGTTCGTAGTTCCCGATCAGCAATAACAACCAAAGCTATACAGACTTGCTAGTATACCGTAATTCATACATGTGAGCGCAAGTGTATCTGATTTCCATTTGACTGTAGTCACGAATGTTTGATGATAAATATGTATGTTGTGTTTACGTCATCGCAAATGCGCAGTGAGCGCAGGGTAGACTTTGGTAAATCTTGTTCCATTGGACTTTTGGATATGAACATATCAGCGGTATGCAGGATGGCGTTATTTTTCGCGCTTTGAGTGCGTAGTTCCCGATCAGCAATAACAACCATAGCTATACAGACTTGCTAGTATACCGTAATTCATACATGTGAGCGCAAGTGTATCTGATTTCCATTTGACTGTACTCACGAATATTTGATGATAAATATGTATGTTGTGTTTACGTGATCGCGAATGCGCAGTGAGTGCAGTTTAGCCGCACAGGTTGCATTCCCGGACATGGGTAGTTGAATAATGAAAAGGAAATGCAAAAGAAAATCGTTTTCAATTTGAAGCTCATTATAGTGAGAATGTAAAGAAAGGTTAACAACAGTACTTTCACCCCGTGTTTTATTAGGAAGTGCAACATCGCCCAAAACACATATTTTCAGACCAGCTCTTGTTTTATCTTGTCCGAAAATGGTTAAATTCCAAAAAAAGACAACATCACTTTCACGTTCAAATCCCAGCCGTTTTCAAGTTATTGATAATTATTTCAAGTTGCAATAACGAAAATTGAGCTGCCAATTTAGGTCGACAAGAAAGTGTCTACATGACGTCATCAATAGCAAGTCGCAATATACACCAAATACGCTGATAAATTGGGCATCTATGTGCTGTTTTCGTAGTAACATGTGTAAAAACATTGTTTCGACATACCTCGTATCCTGATACTTACATACTCCGAATTCGCTCTATTCGAGACAAAACTCAAATTGTATATAAATAATTTCACAATATCCATGTCCATTTGAAATTTGTATCAGAGTGAACACGGCTGTAAATCACGTTCTATGTAAAAGTGAATAAAAGTCAGTTGTCTTACCGAAAAGAGCGAATTGGGCGAATATAAGTATCCGGATATGTGGAAACAATGTTTTTACACATGTTACCACGGAAACAGCACATAGATGGCCAATTTATCAGCGTATTTAGTCTATATTGTGACTTGCTGTTGATTACGTCATGTAGACACTTTCTTGTCGACCTGAATTGGCAGCTCAAGTTTCGTTATTGCAATGGTGATAACTTGACAACGGCTGAGATTTGAACGTTGAAGTGATGTTTTTCTTGGAATTTAACCATTGTCGGACAAAATAAAACAGAGCTGGTCAGAAAATACGTATTTTGTGCGATGTTGTGCTGCTCAATAAAACATGGATGTGAAAAAGTACTGCTGTTAAACCTTTTTCTACATTCTCACTATAATGAGCTTCAAATTGAAATATTTTTTTTCTTCATTTTTCAACATCCGAGGTCAGAGAATGCAAACTGTGGGTAGACGTTGGTGAATCTTGTTCCATTTGACTGGTGGATGTTTCAGTGTTTCACAGGATGGCGTTCTTTTTCGCTAATACTCAGCTCTGTGCTATTTGAGCGCCTTGAGTGCGTAATTCCCGATCAGCAGTAACAACCATAGCTATGAAGACTTGCTAGTATACCGTAGTTCATGCATGTGAGCGCAAGTGTATCTGATTTCCATTTGACTGTAATCACGAATATTTTATGATAAATGCGTATGCTGTTTTATCCATACATTATTCATTGATTACCTTTATTGTAGGATTCTTTTTTATACGCCCGCAACGATAGTTGTGAAGGTATACTGGTTTAATCGTGTTCGTTCGTCCGTCCGTCCTTCCGTCCGTCCGTTTGTTCGTAACATTTTCGTTTCCGCACGATAACTTGAGTTATATGTGTCCGATCTTCATGAAACTTCACATGTGCATTGATATCAATGGTGGCAAGACACATATTGAATATGGGTTTCGTCCCACCAAGGTCAAGGTCACTGTTACTAAAAATATATTGATATTCGTGTAACATTTTGGTTTCCGAACGATAACATGAGTTCTGTGCCGCCGGTCTTCGTGAAACTTCTCATGCGTATTGATCAATGACGAAGAGACACCTATTGAATATGGGTTTGTCCGTCCGTCACGGTCACTGTTGCTAAAACTAGATTTTTGGGTTCAGTGGTGGTCAGGGTTCAAACGGGGGGGGGGGGGGGGGTGGGGGGGGGGGGGGGGGGGTGGGGGGGGGGGGGGGGGGGGGGGGGGGTATTCCGTAAGCTCTCGCTTACTGACAAGTCCAGTAGGCAGTGGCAAACGTCATGGGAGATTTGAAAAGCAACGGTCGTGGGTAATACATGCGATGATTATTTATATAACAATGCGAAACACCTCTGCTTATAATGCTACCAAATGGATTGAAACATTACTATACCCTGCAACGATAGTTTTGGTGTGGTATACTGGTTTCACCTTGTTCTCCGTCCGTCCGTCCGTTCGTTCGTTCGTTTGAACGTACGTTTGTTCGTCCGTTCGTCCATAAAATTCTGGTTTCCACATGATAACATGAGTTCTGTGCATCCGGTCTTGGTTAAACTTTCCATGTGCATTGATCTTAATGATGGCAAGACACCTATTGAATATGGGTTTTATCCGTACAAGGTCAAGTTCACTATTGCTAAAAATAGATTGATATTTGTGTAACATTTTAGTTTCCGCGCGATAACTAGAGTTTTGTGCCTCCGGTCTCCGTGAAACTTCACATGTGCAATAATCTCAATGACGGCAAGACACCTATAGCATATGGAGTTTGCCGTCCAAGGTCAAGGTCACTGTTGTTAAAACTTGATTGCTGGATTCAGTGGTGGTCAGGGTTCAATCGGGGGGGGGGGGGGGGGGGTATTCCGTAAGCTCTCGCTTACTGACAAATATAGTTTGACATGTTCAGTGCACCCCCCCCCCTACAGTACAGTCAGAACTTAAATCATTTATTGGTAGTTTATTGGTAGTTTAAACAAGTCGGTGAATGAGCTCATTCTTGAATCCAATTGATATCGTGAAAACCTTAAAAAAGGATGAACAGAACTTAGACCAGATCACTGGTTCCCAAGACCTGAATGACATTTCACGTGTACCTCTTCCAATTTGGCGCTCATGGAATGCGCATGCGCAGGAATCCAATGTGCAAGTCAGTGTTTGAGAAATAATTCACGATGTTCAAACGTCCTAGAAAAATTAATTTCGCAAAATCCTTTACTTGTACTATTATCAAATGTGTACAATTCAACGTCCAAATACGGAGACCGAGTCTCATGTCTGAACATGCTCCTGTGGGGCCACCGGTCTAGAATACCACGTAGTAAGACAAGGTCAAGAGATATATGCTAATGGCCGAATACGACTACCAGAAGAACAAAACCCATTGCAAATGCATGTTAATGCACCTGTATATCTATGAATATTATTGGTCGATCTCTTTTAAAACAAGCCCATACAAACACACGTTCAAGCTTTTATCTGATACATGTAGGTATGTCTGTATGTACTTCAGGTGACAAAAAAATATCAGCCAGTCCGGGGCCTCTCGCTAATGTCTTGGCCGCACATGACTTGCGGCGTCCGTAAGCCGCAGAATTACCATAACCGTGCGCTGGCCGTTGTGTAACCTTGCGATAACCGTCAGGTGACCCGCAGTTTCGTGTGGTTAGGAAATCATTCGGCAGCCCTAAAGTCAATAATAATCTTCATTTCCTCCTGTAGGAGAGCGATACATTGAACGGCCACCGCATCGTGGTCTTGCGGCATCCGTGAGGTGGTCGTACACTGTTCTAAATACCGTGCGGCGGCCGTGTAGTGAATTTAGGACTGCCGTACGATTTTCTAACGGCAACCATAGAGTTGGTGGTCAGGGGGTTACCTGGCGATGACCGTGAGGTAACCCGCGGTTTGACTTGGTCTCGGGTGCCTGGAAAACAGCCCTACAGTCACTGCACGGCAGCTGCACGTTATTTAGAACATCGTGCGGTCACTTCGAGGTTGCCTTGGGGTCGCCATGAGGGTGCGGTTTTCTTGTGGTTAACTCCCGGAATTCGATATCACAAATTGTACGATGGGTGTTCGGTCGCCGTAATGTTACCGCAGCCCGCAAAGCCGTACGGCGGTTGCATTTTGTGTGACCACTGCATAACAGGGCGAACTGAACAATGAGAATGGTATATGTTTTACGGCCGCATACATTCCATGGAATTGCACACCCCAAAACAGGGAGAAAGAGAGTATGTGCATTGGATACAGATCTAAAGGAAATCGACCCCAGGAGCATAAGTATGCTCTTAGTAGAAAACATAATCGGGAAACCTGATACACAGGACAGCCTTTTAAACTTTCCACCGACAGACCTAGTAGATCAAGAAATACAAAGTATAACAGAAAACTAATGCACTCGCCCAGGATCGAACCCGACTCGTCAACGTGACAAATTTAGAGCAGACCAGGCGAACTAAGCTAGCTACGATCCTTTCCGGAATGCCGAATTACATGGTTTGGCCCTCATTTACATGTCCCCCTGTACTGGAGAGCTAAATCCTGTTACACTCCATTACGAAGTGATAAGCTTATAGATAGCTAATACAATTAATATGGGGCAGAACTACGTGACTCTGGTGTGCCTGGGCAGGGGCGGATCCAGGGGGAGGGTCGAGGTAGTCCCGACGCCCCCCCCCCCCTCTGCTCTCGACGACCAACGATTTTCGAATGGGGATTTCAGAGCGATTTCAGGGCATTATATTTAATGCCGTATCCAGTGGTCTAAGTGGCGGGACATCGCGTATATGGCGATCTATATATTACAATTTTCT
Source organism: Conchocele bisecta (assembly GCA_029237695.1). Taxonomy (NCBI): domain Eukaryota; kingdom Metazoa; phylum Mollusca; class Bivalvia; order Lucinida; family Thyasiridae; genus Conchocele; species Conchocele bisecta. The sequence goes on along the minus strand of CM055276.1, from coordinate 17,541,529 downwards.
GGGGGAAAACCCCACCCCCATACCCCGCGTGTTAACGATGCGCGTCGCGCTTCGCGCTCTATTTGTCGTAAGAATAACTTCGCCTCGTCTCATTTTTGGGTCTGGTTACGGCTCTATTTTCGGTAGATAAGGAAAATTTCTTAACATTGTGTCAAATACTGAGAGTTAAACTGATGTTTACATTTCTGTGACGTCTATCTTTGTGTTTTTGCTGATAATATTTGGTCATTGCATCCTGTCAGGATTGGCCTGAAATCGCATCTCAGAGCATCTAAATTTCAAAATTTCTCCTGGGGAGGACCCCACACCCCCCGCTGGTAAATTTCAAAATGGGGAGATCCGTAATTCCCTGAATCCGCAGCTCTACCTAGCTACGTCTTTTGATGCACAAAAAAAACAAAACACATTTGATAGCTGTGCTGTTTTTAGCTCACCTGAGCAAATCTCATGTGAGCTATTGTTACCGCAATTTGTCCGTCCGTCGGCGTCCGTCGTCGTCCGTCGTCCGTGAACATTTGGTCAAACGTCTTCTCCTCAGTAACCATCGGGCCTATATAGTCACCAAACTTCATGGCCAATGTCCTTAGGTAGGGGATTACAAAATTGCTAAAATGGAGGTCATCGACAATCCAAAATGGCCGCCGAGGAATAGTAGGTCAAATTCTTTAAAAAATCTTCTTACGAACCGGATGTGAGAATTTCTAACCAACTGACAAGTTGGCTCATATACATACACCCTACCCTTATACACTACGTTTGTGAGCTATGGTATACCAATTATCTGGTATATTGAAAAGGTCTAAAAACTGATGCATTTGACCACAGGGTATATTTTCAACGTTGATAATTGACCCGGGTCAGTTTTAGCTGAGGGTCAATATTTCACGCGTGGTGTCACCATTTAACCCCTTAGTGACCCGGGGTCCGTTTTCAACGTTGAATATTGATCAAAATCCGTTGAGAAATTACCCGGCGGGTCATTTTTCAACGAGGGTCAAAATTTAATGTTACACCGGCCAAACGGGTTCGATCCCGTTTTAACCTGCTGCATTATAGCCCTGTACGCTTTGCGACCAACGTAGACCCATATCAGCCTGCATATTTGATCAGGGTCTACACCATTCTGTCAGTGAAACACCCATGTCTTTAACAAACAATGCATATCTTTATCAGACTGCGGCCGTGTGCTAGCAGACCAGGAGATAGACTGGCCACAAATGTCATAAGACATATATCCATCACATATGAGACAATGCTGATAATTTCTGTTATGAGGTTACACTACACAACCGCCTGCATTAATCTTGCCCAGATTATTAACTTTTCTTAACATGCCAATTTGCAGTCAACCAATTTGATTGAGCCTGAGCTGCAGCACAGCCCAGTCTCAGCCATTCAAGAAGCTGCTTGACTTCAAGCACAATATTCAAGTATTTTGCAATAAATAAATCGATAAATGTTGGCAAGATTAACACAGACGGAAGTGTACTGGGTAGAACCAGTAGTCATACATTTTTGAAGCTTGAAATATTTGTATGCAGTGTTTACTACCAATCGCTATGGATGTGCAATGCATAATCATAAATAAAAGCCCAAATTTAAAATGACTTCAGTTCATTATCTTATAGTTGGCAATTTCATGTCAGTTTTAGCGGGACACAAATACCCAAGAAGCAGTTTCCTTTTTGACAAGTAAAACACCCAGTTATTGCCGAATCGCATACAAGTTGAACCTGATGAAAACTGCTTGTCAAAAAATGACACGACGGCCAATCAAGAATAACCAGAGAATAGCAATATGGTAATAAATTCCCAGCGCATAGTGAAAGTAAGAGACTTTTATGTCACAACATGCATACCAACCAACTCTCAAAATAATGTTGATATAATTTTTCAGTAATGCACGTAGTGAAACCTCTCTAAACCGGACACCCTGGGAAGCCCCCAGGGTATCCGGTTTAGAGAGGTTCAACTATACAAGCATACAACATCCAGTTTACCACCAGTGTAGACCCAGACTGATATTTGTTAGAGCTGCTGATAAGCCTATAATCCAATGTTTGCAAACAGTGTAGATCCAGATGAGCCAGCTCAAATTTCCACTTTTCTGATTAATATAATAGTCTGATAATTAAAACAGAATATTCCATTCCATTTACTTATGGTTGAAATGGTTAATGCCAAAGCTCCTAATATTCCACATTGAACTCTTTAAATCAAATTTTAGATTCTAATGATTGAAATAATTCATATATTTCTGCAGATACATATTTTGTAATGGTACCTTGTTAATTTTATTTTTGATATCAACAACTATTTTTTAAGTAATAACTATTAATTGAATTTTTAGATAACGATGAGTATGAAGGTCATTTGAAGGACCTTAACTCTAATTAAACCTTAAACATCATCAGGGAGGGCTGTAACTAAATGTTGATATAAATTGTAGCCCAACCCACTTGCAGGTTATTTAGTCATTACTGTTGTAATAGTATTATCGATGCCGCTAACATTTGCAATGAACTATTGTTAAAGTAAACCTTAAATCTTTATTTGAAAACAACTAGTCAAGTTGTGCTGTCTTATAAATTATCAAATATTACATACTATAGGTCTAGTAATATACATGCATTTTAGCACATTTTAAAGAAGGTTCAAATCAGCGTATGGACGGAATGGACGAAAAAAAATATATACATGTACCAAGCTAGGTATAACAAGCAACGTAATGACTCATCATGACAAATAGGTATTCGAAAATATATGTTGCTACCACACATTTGAACCATCTCGTTAAGACGGTTCAAATGAGTGGTACCAACATATAAATCCGTGCATAACATATTTGTATGAAAATTGTGTAGCCTCAGTTTGTAATGTTTTAACTGACGCGTGGCCTGTGTAGCTCCAGAATAGCTAGATTACTGATGTAGCCTGTTATGGATCTATATATAGTTGTGCAAACTGATCTGGGGTACTGTTTGCACATTTTACTTGGTTCCATTTTGTCCCGAGAAGACTTAAATGAGCATGTAATTATGGTATACATACTATACATGTACCTAGGTCCTGGTCATCAAAAGGTGCCCGACACATTTGAGACAAGCCATGTGATTTTGTACCTAAGAAGATGCGCGAAAAATCCCATGAAAAATATTTACAAAAAACAGAGTACCAAATAGAAAGGGATTTTCCCAAGCATTTCCCTTTTTCGCTCACTTTTTTACTCTCTCGCCACGACTGATTTCCACGTTTGAGCAGTTTTGGGGTCGAAATGTGGTCAAACTCGCAAATTGGAAGCTCATCAAATTCGCCTCTAAAACTGATCATTTCCAGGTTTGAGCAGTTTTGGTGGGCATTGTAGGAAATTTCCTACATTAGAAACTCTCCATTTGCAGGTTTTCGTAGTTATTGACAGCAAAACAAACAACGGAATATGGGCAGTGTTATTCAATAAATTAATTTAATAAATATAAACTCGATTGTGGGAAATTTCCCACAATTGAAATACAGAATGTACAATTTAACAAAATAATTACAAATTGGACACTGAAATGCCAAAAAATACAACTCCGACAATATCCGAATACAATGAACTAAACTTGATGATTAATCGGTTTTCATTGTAGGAAATTTCCTACGTTCGATTTAGGTGTTTTACTTTTGTCTAGGAAATATTGTTAAACTTCTCTAAATAAATTTCAACACTGAAATTCAAAACATACAACTTTGACAATATCCAAAAGTACATCAATTTAATTGAACGCAGGAAATTTCCCACAATTAAACCTCATTTACAGAAAAGTCAGAAACCGATCGTAGGAAATTTCCTACATTCCATTCAAGTGACTTACTTTTGTGCAGGATATATTGTCAAATACATGTACATGTAACTTTTAACACCGAGATTCAAAACATAAAACTTTCACAAAACTGTGATCAGTTAGTTGTATTTGTTTTACAGAAACAACAGAAACCGATCGTAGGAAATTTCCTACGTTCGATTCAAGTGATTTACATTTGTCAGGGATATATTTCCGAAGTTCTCGAAGTTATTAAATTTCAACACTGAAATTCAAAACATACAACTTTGACAATATCCAAATGTACATCACTTGAATTGAACGCAGGAAATTTCCCACAATTAAACCTAAAAATCATTCATTTTATATCAGTCGTATTTCTTTTACAGAAAAGTCAGAAACCGATCGTAAGAAATTTCCTACGTTCGTTTCAAGTGATTTAAAGTATCTAGGATATATTGACAAAGTTCTCTATGTTAATGAATTTCAATAATTCAAAACACAACTTCGACAATATCCAAGTACAACTCACTTGAATAGAACGTAGGAAATTTCCCACAATTAAACCTCAAAAGTTATTCATTTTATATCAGTCGTATTTCTTTTACAGAAAAGTCAGAAACCGATCGTAGGAAATTTCCTACGTTCGATTCAAGTGATTTGCTTTTGTCCAGCATATATATACGAAGTTCTGTATGTTAATAAATTTAACACTGAAATTCAAAACATACAACTTTGACAATATCCAAATGTACATCACTTTCAACACCGAGATTCAAAACATAAAACTTTCACAAAACTGTGATCAGTCGTATTTGTTTTACAGAAACAACAGAAACCGATCGTGGGAAATTTCCTACGTTCGATTCAAGTGATTTACATTTGTCAAGGATATATTTCCGAAGTTCTCGAAGTTATTAAATTTCAACACTGAAATTCAAAACATACAACTTTGACAATATCCAAATGTACATCACTTGAATTGAACGTAGGAAATTTCCCACAATTAAACCTAAAAATCATTCATTTTATATCAGTCGTATTTCTTTTACAGAAAAGTCAGAAACCGATCGTAGGAAATTTCCTACGTTCGATTCAAGTGATTTAATGTATCTAGGATATATTGACAAAGTTCTCTATGTTAATGAATTTCAATAATTCAAAACACAACTTCGACAATATCCAAGTATAACTCACTTGAATTGAACGTAGGAAATTTCCCACAATTAAACCTAAAAAATAATTTATTTAGTCGCATTTGTTTCACAGACAAGTCAGAAACCGATCGTAGGAAATTGAATAATTTGTATTCAATATTACGGTTTTATGAATAAATAATACTTACTTGGTATCTACACTCAGGATTCGTGTTCGGCTCGGAATTTAACCCGCTCTTAACCGGAAGTGAAAAATACCCATACACCGGTACCACTTCCGGAAAGGCCACGCCTCCATTCAGTTTCCTTTCGGCGCTTGTAGACGCCTGCAGGAACTTGCCATGAGGGGCCTGGCTGGGTGGGAAATTATGATACCAAGTAAGTATTATTTATTCATAAAACCGTAATATTGAATACAAATTATTCAATTTTACTTCATAAATAAACTTACTTGGTATCTACACTCAGGATTCCACTGGATTTTACAGCAGTGTCATTGAAGGCGGGATGTGCAAGTTTCTTCTTCTTCACCCACCAGTTCATGTGTATACAACATTCTGTACATCAGCTGTCTGCTATCAATGATATCTTCATAGCTGCCTGCTATCAACAAATGTTTCACCCACACCTTGGGTGTACAACATTTTCATGTATTTAAAAACCACATACATGTACACATAATATATCCAGTTGTTACACCGTATCAAACTGTTTACTACAGTGCAACCCGCCGAAAAAAACACTTCAAGCTTTTAGGAAATCCACATTCACAGTTTTCAAATAATGTTTTATGAATGTATTTTCCTGGCTCCAATCTGCACTTTCTAACACACTTTTCATTGTAGCACCTTTGTAGATAGCCCATGATGGACCCACTGACCGCGTTGAATGTCCTTTAACATTCTTGATCTGTTTGTTGTGTTGTTTATACGCAAACTTAATTGTATCTACAATCCATCTAGAAATAGTTTGCGCTGAAATCGGTTGATGCGGTGAAATGAAAGAAATGAACAACTTTGATTCATTATCCTGTCCTGTTTTGCGGCAACCTGCCGTCGCTTTAAGATAATGATACAATGCCCGTTCGGGTCCAACAGTTTTTGTTGTCTACAAATGATGGCACAAATATAGTAGATGCTTTGTGATTCGCCCTATCCTGCTTTGACAAACCTTGTCTCACAAAAGTCACCCCTTTCTTTTGAATGTTGACTGCGCCATCTCCAAGTCTGAGAGAATGCAGATCGCCACATCTCCTAAATGTCGTGATAGCCACCAAGAATGCTGCTTTCCACGATACAAACTTCAGTCTGGCATCCCCCATCGGCTCAAAAGGTGCTGTCTTCAGTGCCTGCAACACAATTGGCAGATCCCATTCAGGTAACAACGTGTATACCGGTGGTCTACAATTGAAGACCCCTCGTAACAACCTGATAATGTATGGGTGTTGTCCCACCGGAATTTTATCAATGGGAAGCAACACTGATGACAACATTGATCTGTACCCCGCAATGGTCCTATACTTTAAACCTTTTTCATAGAGAAAGGACAAAAAGTTTGCACAGTCTTTCAAAGTAGCTGTGTACGGATCAATTTGTTGTTGACCACACCAACTACTGAACTGCCTAAATTTACATTTGTAATCTTTTTGTGTTCCTGTTCTCCATGACGAGGACAACAGACTTCTAGTGACTTTTGAAAATCCTTTTGTTTCAAATCGTTGGTTGATAGCAACCATGCAGTCAATTTGAGGCTTTGAGGTTTTGGATGAATTGTCTGCCCTTTGTTCTGTGTTAACAGACTTGGTATTTGTGGTAACTGTAGTGGCTGTGCTATCAACATTTCCAACAGCAGAGGAAACCAATGTTGTCTCGGCCAATTTGGCGCAATCAGTATTATTTCGCAATGAAACATCTGCATGTGACTCAGCACCTTGGGAATTAGACATACTGGCGGGAAAACGTAAGCAAATGTATTTTCCCATGGTATCGACAGAGCATCCACTGCCAATGCCAGAGGGTGCTGGATCCAACAGCAGAAAATCGGAGTATTCCGGTTTTCTGCTGTCGCAAACATGTCTATGACTGGCAGACCCCAATGACTGAACACTGTTTGAGCCGTTGTCGTGTCTAATGATCACTCTGTCTCCAGAAATTTTTGTCTGAAATTTTTCTCTTTGCTTCAAATTGTCTGCCAGAATATTCTTTTTCCCCGCAATGTGAGCTGCCCGTAAAGACACATTGTTTTCTAATGCCAATTGCCAAATTTCCCATGTTTTTTGACACTGTTGACGGGACCGTGTTCCGCCCTGTTTGTTCAAGTAATGTACCACTGTCGTGTTGTCTGAACGAACCAAAAGCGTTTTTGTTTTTCAGACTGGTTAGAAAATGTTCGAGAGCTAGCCACACTGCTTCCAATTCCAGATAGTTGATGTGTTGCATTGCTGTCAAGTTTGACCACACCCCCTGAACTACTTGATTGTTCATATGACCTCCCCAGCCAGATAGGGACGCATCCGTGGTCAGCACTACATTTGACTGATTCTGGTGCAGATAGCGACCCCTTGAAATGTTTGCTGGATGTAGCCACCATTTTAAATGATGTATTACTGATGGCGTACAAGGAATATGAACATTCAAGCGCATTCTCGAAGGGGACCAACCTTGCAGTAAATGTAATTGGATCGGCCTCATGAACAAACGTGCATTCGGGATCAGTTCGATGCAGGAGGCTATGCTCCCCAGCAACACTAAGTAATCTCGCGCTGTATCCTGACCGTTCCTCAAACTTTGAACTGCATGTTTCAGCTTCTGCAACCTGTCTGGAGTTGGAAACACAAGTCCCAGATGTAGTTAGAACAGCCCCCCAATGTAGGTGACAGTTTGTGATGGGGTCAACATTGACTTTTCCTGATTTACCATGAAGCCTAAGTGAAACAGAAGATTGAGAATTATCGATCGATCCTTTATTAAATGCTCCCGTACTTCGTTTACTGTGAGCCAATCGTCTAGATATGCGGCTAGACGAATGCTTCTTGACCTCAGGTGTGCTGCAACCACTGACATTACTTTGGTAAACACTCGTGGTGCTGATGTTGGGCCAAAACATAGTGTTTTGAACTGATACACTCTGCCTTGGACACAAAATCTTAGATATTTTTTGTGTTTTGCAAACAGTGGAATGTGTAGGTAGGCGTCCATTAGATCGATCGTGAATGCCCAGTCTCCATCTTTCACCAAGTTTAATACTTTTGTCAGTGTATCCATCTTGAAACGAAGCTTCCGCAGATATAGATTTAGAGGTTTTAAATTTATCACCGGTCTGAGAGTGTCGTTTTTCTTCGGTACTAGGAAGAACGTACTGTAAAAACCTGTTTGTGTCAATTGAGGTGGTACAATTTCGATTGCATTTTTCTGTACCAGTTGATTTATTTCTGCCATGATAACCGGTAGATCTTTTGAATGTACTGAAGTTTATTTTATGCCCTTGAAAACGGGTTTGTTGAGAAACTCCAATGTGTAGCCATTTTCTACTACATCTAAAACCCATTTGTCGTCTGTAATTGTTTTCCATTTCTCCAGAAAATGTGTCAACCTTCCCCCCACCGGTATGTGCGGATGCTTCATGCGGGCACTTACCATGTCGTTTCCTATATCGGCCGCGATAGCTGCCCCTGCCCGATCCTCTGGCAGAGTAGTTGTTGAAGCCTCCACGTCTGCCACGGTAGTAGTCTTTTGGCTGTTCATTGTAATATGGCTTCGTAGACAAATTTGGGATCCGAACTATCCCTCGGTCCCGGTTCAGGCCGTTTGTCATGCTCGCGCCGATCTGATTCTGAATAACGTGCGCGTTTTGCCGACCCGGATGTGGCGGTACTAGCATAGCCTCGTTTGGCTGCCTGTTTTGACCGAATTTCTGGTAGCAGGTCCTCTACTTGTTGTTTCTTTACTTTGCGTTCTTTAAGTAGCTTATCAAGACCTGCTCCAAAGACACCATCACCGGCTAATGGCAAATTTTTTAATTTATTTGTGTCGTCAAGATCATACCAACACGTGTCAGTCATGGCCGTAGATCTGCGTATGATATGATGAAAAGCGCCTGTGCGCCCTGTCGCCCAATTTGATCTAGACATTTTGTTGACATACTGAATATGTCCTTAATGTGCTGTGTAATTTGCTCAGAATCGCAATCGCCCTTTTGCACGATCAGTAGCAATGAACCGAGACTTTGCTGCGTGTATAATTGCATAACAATGCCAAGTTTTGCCGCTTGTTGGCCTCGGAAAGCCATTTTCTCAATCATTTTGCACGGTTGAGAATGCAACGACTCACCCTTTAAATTGCCCTTTATAAAGGATGCCTTCGTACCATGTCGTTTAATCAATGCCGATTCCACTAACGGATCTAGTGTAGGCACTTGCAAATACTGATCTGTTTCTTCGTTTATCGGAAACAGGTCAAAATTTTCTTCTGAGAATGCCGAGACAGAATTCGGTTTTTCTGACCTCCAGCTGAAGTCCAAAACATCGCGTTGTGAGGTATCGATCGCCAAACCTGATCTTATTTCCTCCTTTTTTACCACCGCGTCTGGGCCAAAAATGTCAAACAACGGTTTCTGCGTGTTTTTGTCACGTGACCCGGTATGTGAAATGTCGCCAATTTCATAATTTTCCGCCTCGCTGTCAGAACGAGAAATAAATTTCTCAGATTGTCTCGGTTGCAGTGAAATTACGTCATCATCGTCCGATGACGATGTGTAATGTCGTGACTTTTGTGGTCGTTCTCGCGACGTGCCCGGTCTTGGTGACTCGGACCGCGTTTCAGTCTCAGGTCTTTGTGACACTGATTTGTCAGGCTCAGATCTTTGTGATCCGGCTTTAGAATCTTTCTGGACCTTTGTGGTCAGAACTTCTACCATAGAAAACATCTTATCTACAGTTTGCTGTAAACTGTCATGTTTCCGTGACCATTTTTCGTCCAATTGGACGTACTTAGAAGGCCTACGTTTACGATGTTTAGACGAGGATTTGCCATTGTCATCACTCGTGTGACCTTCACGAACACACAACCCGCCAGGGGAAGTGAGCGCCTTCGAAGACGTTTCCTCCCCATCATCGCTACTGTCACGGCCTAAAACGGCATCCGCCATACCGATACAAACTAGCACTAAACAATAAACTTCAATATAATACTCAACTAAGTGAAGCGAGCTAATAACGTCCGTCTACAAGCGCCGAAAAAACGAAACTGAATTGAGGCGTGGCCTTTCCGGAAGTGGTACCGGTGTATGGGTATTTTTCACTTCCGGTTAAGAGCGGGTTAAATTCCGAGCCGAACACGAATCCTGAGTGTAGATATCAAGTAAGTTTATTTATGAAGTAAAATTTCCTACATTTGATTCAAGGATTTGCATTTGTCTAGGATATATTGACGAAGTTCTCTCAGTTAATAAATTTCAACATTGAAATTCAAAACATACAACTTTGACAATATCCAAATGTACATCACTTGAATTTAACGTAGGAAATTTCCCACAATTAAACATAAAACATCATTAATTTTATATCAGTCGTATTTCTTTTACAGAAAAGTCAGAAAACAATCGTAGGAAATTTCCTACGTTTGATTCAAGTGATTTACATTTGTCTAGGATATATTGACAAAGTTCTCTATGTTAATGACTTTTCAATAATTCAAAACACAACTTAGACAATATCCAAGTTAAAGTACAACTCACTTGAACGTAGGAAATTTCCACAATTACACCTAAAAAATAATTCATTTTAGAATAGTCGAATTTCTTTTACAGACAAGTCAGAAACGGATCGTAGGAAATTTCCTACGTTTGATTTAAGTGATTTACATTTGTCTAGGATATATTGCCGAAGTTCCTGAAGTTAATAAATTTCAACACTGAAATTCAAAACATACAACTTTGACAATATCCAAATGTATATCACTTGAATTGAACGCAGGAAATTTCCCACAATTAAACCTAAAAATAATTCATTTTATATCAGTCGTATTTCTTTTACAGAAAACTTAGAAACCAATCGCAGGAAAATTCCTACGTTCGATTCAAGTGATTTACTTTTGTCCAGGATATATTGACGAAGTTCTCTAAGTTAATAAATTTAACACTGAAATTCAAAACATACAACTTTGACAATATCCAAAAGTAAATCACTTGAATGGAACGGAAGTAATTTCAAACAATTAAACCTAAAAAATATTTCATTTTAGATCAGTCATATTTCTTTCACAGAAAAGTCAGAAACGGATCGTAGCAAATTTCCTACGTTCGATTAAAAAAGTAATTCATTTTAGATCAGTCGTATTTGTTTTACAGAAAATTCAGAAACCAATCGTAGGAAATTTCCTGCGTTCGATTGATTCAAGTGATTTACTTTTGTCTAGGATATCCGTCAAGCAATCGGTCAAGTAATATTAAAGTTATACCATGATGAAGAAACTTGTACAAACTTTTTCTTACTTAAGAAAAGTGTGTTTCCGCAAAAATATGAAGGTAAAACAGGCCATAGTCATGTTAATGGCGGCATGAGTGTGTTCGCAATGTTCACATGCATCAAGTGTCCAAACATTGAAGCAATCCATCAAGTAATATTAAAGTTATACCATGATGACGAACCGTGTACAAACTTTTTGACAAAAGCGGCACATGCACATGATTGCGAGATATTTACTACAACTAAGGACATACAAGTTTGTCAATATACATAGCAAAGCCATAATAAATATATGTTGTTTACATGGAGAAATATGCAGATGAGGAAGAACAATTTATTTATTTAATGGTGTTTAATGGTCTGTCAAAAGCTAAGGTCATCCTAGGCCATGTTAACTGGGTCAAATCCCATATTTCACCAGTATCAATGGAAATTCAATGGCAAACAAATGGAGTTACATGTATGTAATAAGACATCTGGAGTGATGTGACGCAGGATTTCACACGTGAAGCAGTGCATAATTTCACATTTGGTGTCACACAGGATCTCAGAAGTGTTGTCACGCAGGATCTTACAAATGATGTGACGCAGTATCTCAGGAATAATGCACATGTGATCATGGTGATGCTGCGGATCTCAGGAATGATGTAACGCAGGATCTCAGCAACTCACGAGTGATGGGACGCGGGATCTCATATGTGATGTGACGCATAATTTCACATTTGGTGTAGTAGTAGTAAGGCAGTCAAAATGATACCACCTACCGTGATATCATTTATAACCCTCTATAATACCCCCACCACCCCCGAAAAATCAAAAATTGGTTAACGAGGAAAATTGTCTCCCGACAGCAAATTTATGAATTTTTGGAGAAAATAATTTTGAAAAGAGGGAGTCATAGGTTATAATAAAATATTATAACAAAATGGATAATAAAATAGAATGGGAATTGGAATTTTGTAATGTATTTGGTGAAAAATATTACTATAAATTGAAAACACTGGATAATACAATACAATTGGAATTGAAAGTTTTTAATGGCTGTGTTAAAGAAGTTTACGAAGAATACGGGGGTTATAATCCTATATATAAATTCTATAAAATGAGAACACTAGGCGATATCGAATACATGAAATACCAGCGTAATTTATTACACTCCGATAAAAACGTTGCATTTACAATATTATACCGGCAATTATGTCAACTATACAAGAGGCAAATACAAACATTAAGACAGATAATGCGTATCGGATATGAAACTAAGGCGTATTATATAAAATTATTAAAACCCAACGATTCGTTTACGAATGTACATTTCTACGATATCGCTTATAAATTTATGTTGTAATCATAACACCAAGCAGACGACAATGTTCCAATTACACGCGTTATGAAAATGTAAATTAGGTGTCCCACCTTACACGTATATTAAGTGTCCATTTATAGAGAGGTTTACACGATTACGTCTTTCCGGATGGAAAATAAACACACTGTAATATATATTACACACACGGCTATTTATAGCCTTATCGATGGTATGTAAACGGGCTATCGATTTACACAGGTGGTGTACACAGTTTATAAACACGTAGTGAGGGTTATATAGTTCACGAATTTCCGGGATGGTTCGTTATTTAATTAATTTTAATAAAATTATAAAAATATTTATTATTTAAAGCTGAACACCCCCTATTATATAGAAAACATATTAATTAATATAATAAAATAATTAATTAATAATAAATAACAATTTTTTTTATTTCACAAGCAAAGTTAAGTTTATATACGAGAAATAAACACAGTTCGGTGTCGGGACGCGGGCATTAATATCTCAACAGTGAGATAAGTTTCGCCACATGTACTTCACTCTGGCCGCTCTGCACATTATAGCGGATGGAGGTAACGATGAGGTGAGGTCCGCGGTATCGGTCCAATGATGGGGTGTAGGAGATGTGAGTGTAACACACCTCGCTAAGCCGAAAAAATAAAAAAAATAGAAGAAATTTAAGCGAAGGCTTAGCGGGGTGGACCCAGAAGGGTTTTGCTGGCGCGGGTTCGAGCCTCGGTGGAACCTAAAACTTTTTTTCTTTTTTTTCTTTTTAAATTGTTAATAATTTTCCTAAAATTAATTAATAAATTGTTTACTGCACCAATATAATTAATTTTATAATTTTCTTTAAATTAATTATAATGGTGCTGTAACATTTCTTCCGACTTTATCTCCAAGTTTTTCCCTAAATTTATCCCAATCAGTACACTCAATTTTCGGCATGGTGGCGCGCGCCTTGATTCTTATATCATTTTTTAATTTTTCATATCTCCCCATTTCTTCCACCACGGATTCAAACTCTAAATTTGATATTTTCTTATCGGCCAACGCTTTGGACACCATAACGTCGATGGTATTTTTCTTCGACCTGGCGAGAACAGACATTTTTTCTCGAGTTTTCCACCCGACGCCCTAATTACCATACACAACAACCCAGAAACGGCCGACACAGCACATAAAATCCCCGCTACAGGAACCGTTATAATGGTGGATATAGTTGCAGCTGTCCCCGCCCCACACAACACAGAAACACTCGCTAGAGCCGTGCTACATTCTTCAGCCGTGTTCACCGCGCGTCTATATTTTTTAGCGTTTCTTTTTCTATTTGTATATTCTCTAACTAAAATATCCTGCATAGCGACGATATTATTCAACCTAAAATATGAACTTCTTTCGTTAATTGTACACAGTGTTGATGGAGTGGTATTGACAATTGGAAGCGTTGATTCGTTCATGATTTTAAATATATTAGTATTTACAAAATAAGTTCAATTAACAATGAGACAATAGTGGAAGAACTCTCTGGGTCACCGATTTTCGTAACAAAGTTAATAACACTACCTTTGGAAAGTCTAATTCGATCATAACCGGAAAACGAAACCACCGTCGAACTATCTCCAGAGATTTTAGTGACTCCAACCCCCGTTCTTCCCTATCTACTACAATATTTATCGCGACCGCGCCCACAGGTTTACCACTAGCATTAACCGAGCAGACCGCCATTTGGATAACTTCACCTGCAGCTGTCATAGTGTATCCCCCACATTTATTACTCGCTTTGGCACCGAACGAATATTCATAGTGCCCCTCAACCAATGGGCCCCGCTTCTCAGCCCAAACTGTTATGACACGTTTTCATTGTTCGCACTATTCCGGCAAGCGCACTGTTTGCATTATATGCCTCACTACGAATCTTATAAGAGGCCTCCTCAAGAGCTTTGGTCGCGGCTATACGATCATGTTTCAGTTTATCGGAAACTTCAGTTATCTTTTCGTCTAGTTCGGTAAGTACCACTTCTCTGCTGAGAGAGTCCTCTAAGCGCAACGCATCATAAGCCTCCGTAATGATCGCCTGGTGGCCTTCTAGGGCTTTCTCAACACCCGACCGGGCCTCTTTTTGAAATTCGGTTATTTTCCCGTCTAGTTCAGCAACCACCGCTTCTCTGATGAGAGGAGTCCTCTGAGCGCAACACCTCATCAAGCCTTCGCAAGGGGTCTGCCTGGTGGTCTTCCTCGGGCTTTCTCAAACACTCCCGAACCGGGACCTCATTTTTAAATTCGGTTATTTTTCCGTCTAGTTCACCAACCGCCGCTTCTCTGATGAGAGAGTCCTCTGAGCGCAACAACCTATAAACCTCCGTAAGGTCCGCCTGGTGGTCTTCTCGGGCTTTCTCAATACCCGTTCGGACCCCCTCAACCCCCAACCGGGCCTCTTTTCGAAATTTGGTTATTTTTTCGTCTAGTTCAGTAAGTGCCGCTTCTCTGTTGAGAGAGTCCTCTGAGCGCAACGCCCCATAAGCCTCCGCAATGGCCTCCTTGTGGTCTTCTCGGACCCCCTCAACCCCCGACCTGGTCTCTTTCAGAAATTCGGCTATTTTCCCGTCTAGTTCAGTAAGTGTCGCTTCTTTGCTGAGAGAGTCCACTTAGCGCAACGCATCATAAGCCTCCGCAATGGCCTCCGCAAGGTTCACCTGGTGGTCTTCTCGGAC
This sequence comes from Conchocele bisecta, assembly GCA_029237695.1. NCBI lineage: Eukaryota > Metazoa > Mollusca > Bivalvia > Lucinida > Thyasiridae > Conchocele > Conchocele bisecta. The sequence continues at coordinate 17,526,068 of CM055276.1, read as the reverse complement.
TTTATCAATACCCGACCTGGCCTCTTTTCGAAATTCGGTTATTTTTCCGTCTAGTTCAACAACCGCCGCTTCTTTGCTGAGAGAGTCCTCTAAGCGCAACACCCTATAAGCCTCCATAAGGTCCGCCTGGTGGTCTTCTCGGGCTTTCTCAATACCCGACGTGGCCTCTTTTCGAAATTTGGTTATTTTTTTGTCTAGTTCGGTAAGTGCCGCATCTCTGATGAGAGAGTCCTCTAAGCGCAACGTATCATAACCCTCAGTAAGCGCCGCCTGGTGGTCTTCTCGGACTTTATCAATATCCGACCTGCTCTCTTTTCGAAATTTGGTTATTTTCCCGTCTAGTTCGGTAAGTGTCGCTTCTTTGCTGAGAGAGTCCTTTAAGAGCAACGCATCATAAGCCTCTGTAAGGTCCGCCTGGTGGTCTTCTCGGACTTTATCAATCCCCAACCGGGCCTCTTTTCGAAATTTGGTTATTTTTTCACCTAGTTCGTTTAGTTCCGTATGCGTTTCTTCACGACTTTGTGTATTCACAGCCAGGGCATATTCTCTAAGTTGTGATAGTAGACTCTTGTGAATCTCGTCCGTGGCCACCGATATAGTTCTATTGATCAAGGCCTTTGTTTTTTGGGTAGTTAAAAAGTCACCCTCTGTCGGGATGAATCCCCCTTCTGTCGGTTCCAAATTCTTTGAATTTGTCACCCAATCGGAAGAACTGCCTGGTCCGTATATACTCATTTTCAATAATGTTGATAATATATATATATATATATAAATTACGAACATGCGTTTAATTCTAAATAATTTTCTTAAAATTAATTAATTTGAAATTTCTAGGACGACCGAAATCGGGTAATCGTTCTTCAACTCTCGCCCTTTATCATCAAGAATAGAAATCTTCAACTCGTGGATGTGTCCCGATTCCAAAACTTTCATCTCGGGGTGTGGGAAGTCTATGGTCAGGGTCTCGCCAAAGAAACAGTCGCTGGCGGGCACGGTTTTAAGTAATGTGCTGGGAGTGCCGTCTACAGTGTTGTACGATGTGTTCACCCGATCCAGGTGCACCTTGAGAGTTTTCGTGGCGGCGAAGTTTACTGGGGTCGTGCCGACGTGCTCGCCCGGATCAAACACTCCAGTATTGTTGACAGGGTGGGATGATATTTTAAAGCCTAACAGTGAGCCCAACCCCGGTGAGATCCTTATAGTCTTCTTAACGGACACTGTCGTAAGCCCCGTGGCTTTCGAGACTGTGAGAGTGGCCATATCACCAAGATTCGACGCGACAAAAGCTTGGAGTGCCCCGAAACTCCAAAGGCCATGAGGTACAAAGAAAGTTCCTCCGTCGATATCTCCACTATGGTCAAGGAAAAACTCTAACGTTTCGATGTTTCGCCACCCGACCGTGAACGTGATTGATCTAAGGCCTACCCGGCGTTGTCCGCAGCAGTTGTCTATTAATTTTTGAAGTTCACAACTCCCTTTTTGAACATTAGTGATAATAGCAAACATAATAATATCTTTCAATGGATACAAAAGCATTTAGCTTTAACTCTAATGCAAAGTACGCGGTCGGTGGTAAATACACGTAAAAAGACGTTGTTAACCGCCTTGTACACCCAACCGTAACGGTTAGACCGGACAGTGGCTTTGCCACCAATTTCCCTAACACGTTTGAGAAATATGTAGTTCCAAAGACTACTAGTCAAGATGTAATACTAAGATGGGATTTTTCCCATATGAACTTCTGGCAGAACCAACTAAATTTTGCTGTATGGTGCGCAACGGCCGGATGTGGAGTTTCGCATCAAGACCATCTGACATCCAAGAATGTCATGCTCCGAAGTGTCTACAACTTTCACGTGTATTACACCATTAGGAGGATTCTCAAAGAACTAGGTATTCCACTACCTCAAGACGACGGCTGGGATCCCATTTCAAGCGCATACGACCGTAAGGCGTTCGAAAGATTGTGTAACGAATTTGGGGTACCAAAAGACGCGGACTGGAGACAGAAAGTATACACCCCAACCAACAGTTTAAGGGTTAGTTCACCTTAAAGGCAGCTTTAGTTTTAGTGGGTGGGCATCTTGATAAAGTTCCCGCATATTTCTCAGGGTTGTGGAGTGCTCGCGGAGCTACCCCACCACCAGTTAGAAAAATGGCAACATGGACTAAATATAATTATAAATTGAATAAGATGACGTTCGGCGATGAAGTGCTTGGAGGGCTTGCGTGTAAAGACGGTTATTGTCATTGGCTACCTACTAAAGTAGCCCACGTGGAATACCTAGACCTGGGTGATACTCCACAAATGCGAAATGCTTGGACCACATTTATGTTAGATGAAAGCACTGGATTTACGCAGGGTGGGGTTATTCGTCTCAACGAATCCATTCGCATATACGTATGGGCAATCCTCGCCTCACAGAAGCAAACGCCCAGCGCTATACTGGGTACGGGAACGGCCTTTGACGCACACAAACAGTTCTTGGCACTTGTCGAGGACGCCATCTCAGCTAAGGTGGACCTCCAGAAGGCGATCCAGAATTATCAACACGTTTTGCAGACTGCCCGCACCCCGGTAGACTACGCATTTGGAATAGGTCTTTATATGGCGCCGAGCAATATGATTCTACGAGACGACCCGGTTGACGGTTACAATAATCAGATCGTAGTCGCAACCACCAATTAAAAAATCGGCCTCAACGGGAACGTGAACACGGGTATCATCAAGCTCCCACCCAAGATGATTGGGAGCGGAGTTGTAAGTGGAACCGATTTCATAAAACGCCCAAAACACAAAATGGATACACCTCCCTCAACACAATCGAACCCAGTACCCCCAATTAGTAAATTGGATGCACCAATTGTGCCGGGGACTGTTCGCCTCGCTTTCACTATTTCGCTGACGTCGACGGACGAGAACCGAACCGTCGTTCAGAACCTGGGTCGCGCCATAGTCAAGAAGACCATGATAAAGATTTCTGGTAATGAGGTGATGTCGATCGATGACAGCGACGTCTACCATTGTTATCAGGACCTATGGATGACGGCGCAAGAGCGCGAAAACGCTGTCTATCAGGGTATTGACACCAGCAAAAATAAGAACGTAACCAAACTTAGAATCGGGTCTGCTAACAAGGCAGATAACAACGCGAGCGACAATGCGGTCGTGGGCGCTTACGGCAACCGCTTCTACATCCCGCTCGACTTTGAGTTGCTGGAGAGTCACATGCCCTAATATCAGAGTGCTTTGGCTGACTGCCTCGAATACGAACTAACGTTCAACGACTACGGCCGAGTTCTCATAGACAACGACATGTTATCGACGTATACGATCGATAATGTTTCGCTGGAGTACGACATGGTCACGATGCCCGAACTCGCGCGATTGATCAGAACCCAGTACGCCAGGCGCGTTGCCATACTTTACGACCGAGTTCTTCGCCATCGCAAGATGACGAAAGACAAAGGCGACACATTGTGGAATATTAACGTCAACGTACCCGCCCGCTCGATGAAAGGTATACTGATGTTGTTCGAAGATGCTCGGTTCGCGTTCGGTGCTAGAAAAACCGACAAATTCTATAACCCCAAAATCACGAAGGTAGAGGTGACGATCGAGGGAGTACCCAATCAACTCTACAGCGCGGGTCTTCGCGCGCACCAGCAGTGGGACGAAGTAAGAAAGCAGTTTGCTGCCGGCTCTAAGCGCTCTCCGGAGGTTGCAGCGGTTGCCAAAGACCTGCATCTCTCGGCCGTCTCCCTCGCGGAGTTCCTGAATACCAAATACGTGTTATGGCTAGACATGCGAGCCAGCGACGACGACCAAATACACGGCAGCGGACGCCAAGTTGAGAACGCTAGTGAGGGTGTGACGATCCAGATAACCAAAAAGAGGCGGACGGAGCCGGGCCATTGAACGTGTACTTATATATAATTACAGACGCACAACTCAACATCGAAGATGGTCGAAACGTCTCAGCACTCTACTGATTTAATAAAAAAATCATCTAACGATTTATTAATTAATAAATTTGAAAAAATTAAGAAAATTAGCAATCAATACCAATTCACGATTGGAGATGCCCACTCTGCCATAATATGTGGGCAGACAGGATGTGGAAAAACGGTTTTCATCCTAGACTTGCTCGAGGGCTCATACCGCGATGCCTTTCGTCATATTGTGATCCTGTGTCCCACTGTGCGGCACAACGATACTTATCAGCGGCGCCCGTGGATATGGACCGACCCTGAGGTATACGTTATTGACCCCGGTGATAGGCTTCACGATTGGTTGCGTGGTTTATACCAAAAATTCCAGGGTGAGCCCACCCTATACGTGATTGATGATTGCTCGGCCAAGGCGGCGATGACCAAAAAGAAGGACATGCTCTCTGAGCTCGCATTTTCTGGCCGCCATGCTAGGCAAAGCGTATGGATATCCACTCAAAAGTACAACGCCGTCCTCAAGGATCTGCGCGAGCAAACGAAATGGGTCGCCCTCTTTCACTGCAAGGACCGAGACTCATTCGATGACTGTCTTCGAGAGAATGACGTTATCCCAACGCGCGAGGAGCGCCTGGAGGTTCGACATATGCTTTCGGAAACTAAGCACGCCAAGCTTTTGCTAAAGACTGATCAACCAACTGCTTATGAAGTTATCAATTAATTAATAATTAATTAGCAATTACTTAACGCTCGTTTAGTAACTGCCGAGTAAATGCTTAACAATGCTTAGCAATTGCTGAACAATGCTGAACAAATGCTGAACAATGCTGAACAAATGCTTAACAAATGTTGAACAAATGCTGAACAATGGTTAACAATGTTAACAATTTGGTGCTCCGCTGCGAGCTTTGTTGTGAGCATAATGGTGATCATAAGTATCGGGTGGTGCGCTTGGCAATATGTTAAAGTGATGAGACTTGTTTGAATAGTTAAATTAATTTTAAGAAAATTAGCAATAATGAACTGCGACGAACTTCTCGATCAGCTAATAGAAGAAACCTCAACTCCGACTGCCAACACCCTGACAGATAATGATCCGACAGAGCAATCGGAATCAACTCCAACGGCGGTTGGTATTGGGTTGAGTGCAACGACTCCGAATGAAAATGAAAATGCGGCTCGACGAGAGCGGCTAGCTGCGCTGGTTGCTGGGGGACAATCGGAGCATTATCTCGGTAGGCGTCTCTCAGTTTTTCAGGTGAATAAGATGTCAGATGCGGAGATCGATAAAATGTATGCGCGATACGAATCTTGGTTAGGTGCGGAGATGACAAAAACTCTCGGATCGGGGGCTATTCATTTGTACGCAACCGCCGTTAGTATACTTCTCCCTATACCAAACACCGCGGGATTGATTGACGATCTAGAGACTGACCCTTTTATAGGTCACACTCTTAGAACAGCTTGCTGCTCAATTTATCACAAGTTTGGAATGTATTTAGCTCCGCTGACAACCGCGTTGACCACGGGTAAACACTGTCAATTTGGACATATATGCCCACGAACTATAAGCCCTAATATTAATATCATAAATGATGACACAAGACACACCCGCGAGAATGACGGAGTTGAACCCGATTGCTCCAACCCAATCGAACCCGAGTGTTACTCCACCACTGGATGACATACCGCATATAAAAAATCCCAAAAGACAGGCAGCTGGGCGGGCGGCGGCTGCCACCCGAAAAGTTAAACAAGATAAAATACTCGCCGAGCTTCGAGAGGCTAAACAGTCGCTGCAATCGGGGACGGAGACAGCAAAACATCTGAAGACAGAGTTGAGTACAACAACACCCCCAATTCACGAATTGGAAGCACACTCAACACCCAATCGAGGTTGGGCGAATCCGATTGAACCCAAATTCGTGAATTGGAGTTGGGTTGTTGGTGGTGGTCTGGCAGTTGTTGGTGCTCTGTGCGTGTGGAAATATCCCCTATTATCGAAAAAACAACCAGCCAGTGTTCAGAAGAAAGTTACGAAACACCAATCGCGATTGGATTTAAACATTGATCGCGACCCCTTTTATATGCAATAATTATAATGGCTGAACAAGATGGTAAAATGTTAGTGAATGCGCTTTATCACGCCGTGGTGATATCGGGTTTCAGTATCGGGTATGCTCGACTATCAAAGATGGCCCTAGGAGGATCTGCTCCCAAATTGGACTTTACTGTGAGAGACGTAGGGCTCGCGACCTTAGATGTAGCGGCCGCAGTTTGGACCCGAGATTATCTAGTTAAAGCTGGAATTCTACCAGTTAATATATGGAAATAAATGGCTTCAATCGCAGTAATAGTAGGTGGTGCGCTTGTAAACGCATTGGCGTTCAGCGGTAGCAACTTTATATTCTCTAAAATGAAAAGCTCGAACGTGGATGAGGAGCGTAAGCATCACGATTTAGCTGTAGAACAACTCAATAGCGCAAAGGAAGCGTGGTTTAAAAAACGAACCGCCCATCTGGACTGGGTCAATGAAGAGCTTCGCCGCGAAAATCACGCTGCACAAACTTTTCAGAACGTTGAAGAAGCCAACCGCGAGTACGCGCTGGCATATCCGCACAAAAGTCTCGCGCCGCTGGATCGCGAGCCCCAACTTTCAGGTTTCTATGTACCGTCAGAGCCCCAAAAAGACCGCGAGATCGCGTTCATCGTCGTGGGAATGGGTGTGGTGGGCTCGTCGGCTACTATATTCAATCGAGATTTTAAATTAATTATTTTAAATAACTTTTTTTATAAATATATATATAAAGAACTGTGTCAGTTGACGAACTTTATTTTGCTATGATTGATGTAGGCTACACTGCCCTTAAACACCGCATGGTTGGTGCAAAGGGTATGATTCGTCTGGCCCGAGATTCTCTCTAGACGTGGCGGGAGGACGAAAAAGCGGCCACCCTTTTCGCAAAGCGGATGTTAGATTCCTCCACCAATCCTGGGAGATTAGATTTTCCCATGTTCCTTCAGAACTTAACCCCCAATCGCGATTGTACTTCCAACAAAGGTTTATTATTATCGACGCAGTTACCGGACGATCTGGCGAGGGCATGTTGGAGATTGTCTAATATATTAGAATACATCGCATACGATGAGCACGCGCAAACTTAATACCAAACTATCGGTTCGCCTAACGCGCAAGCTAGCGAACGCGTACTACAGCCCCCGTGGCTACTGGAAGGGACTCGCGGCCATCAAGAACCTCGCGGCGGCGACCAAGGTTTCAGAAAACGCTGTCAAGGAATGGCTCAAGAAGCAGGCCATCTGGCAGATCTATTTACCCGCGCCTCACAATATTCCGCGCCCGAAATTCGACGTGCCGGTACCGAACCAAGTTCACCAAGCGGATCTCCTGTTTCTCCCTCACGATCTCGTCGGTCGTAAGACGTACAAGTACGCACTGACAATCGTTGACGTAGCGAGTCGTTATAAGGGGGCTGAGCCGTTGGCCACTAAAGAGTCTAAGGAGGTGGCCGAGGCTCTCTCCCGAATATATAAGAGGAGTCCTCTCAAATGGCCGAATCTTCTCCAGGTCGATCCCGGCCGCGAGTTCATGGGCGCGGTCTCTCATCTATTGTCTAAGCACGACGTTTCTGTCAGACGCGGCCGCGTCAACATCCACCGGGACCAAGGGATCGTGGAGCGCTTCAATCGAACCCTGGCTGAGAGACTGTTCGGACACCAATATGCCAAAGAACTTGTAGACCCTCATTCGCGATCGACCGAGTGGGTGGCCAGATTGCCCGCCGTGGTCTCCGCACTGAACGGAGAGGTGACCAGATTGATAGGTAAGAAGCCCGTAGATGCTATCAAGTTTAAAAGGGTGACGAGCGAGCCCTCTGCCGTCTCGCGTGGGCGACCCGTTGGTTTAGAGGAGCAACGGCTTCCATCGGATATTGATGTCCGGTACCTCTATCAACCGGGAGAGCTCGAAGGTGGCAGCCGCCGCGCGACTGATCCCGTGTGGTCTCTCAATGTATATCATCTAGATCGATCTATTACCAAGCCCGATGAGCCCGTGCTCTACTATTTGGATGATGGACCATCTCGAGGGTTTGTTCGCGAAGAACTTCTTATGGTGCCTTCTGACACCCAGCTGCCCCCGGATCGTCAGAGTCTTTAGATTGCTAATTTTCTTAATTTTTTCAAAATTATTAAATAAATCATTAGAGAGGTTCTGTATGTATTCCGTCTGGTAACACACGTCTTTTATCGTAGTATGCCGAGAGTCCTAATTTTTGTTGACAGTACGTTTTCATAACGCCGTCTTTCATTTTAAATCCTCTATTTTGTGCTACATCTATAATGTGTTTTCCATCTTCTGTAGTTTCACTTAGTACTCGTTTATATCTATCCCAATTTAAATTGTTGGTTCTCTTGGACATTCCTTTCGCAGAGTTTTTATTAATATAATTAAATTTTTCCACAAAATAACACTTACTAGATAACGCTATCGCCCTATCTCCGCTAAATTCCATTTTGAAAAGTCCGGGCTCTCTTTCGCTCCATTTATCCCAAGCCAACCATTTCTTTTTTTCTTTTTCAAACCCGTCTAGTAAGTTAGGTCTAATCAATTCCTCTATCGTTTTTCCACTAACTCCTATATACATACTATCTGTATCCATCTGTATTAATTCAAAGTCTTCTCTTTTTACGTATTTGTCAAGAAATTCGTAGTAAAATTCCAACATTCTCAATTTAGCTAGTTGATAAACCGCTATTCCACAATGGAATGGTCTCTTTACCGCACACCTGGGTTTTTTTTGAAGATATTTCGTACGCATCTCCTATCTCTTCCAAATCGTCAAAGAATGCAGATCTTAATGCTTTGTCAAAACAGGTTTCGTTTTGCGTATGTGTCGTATTTAAATGTCTCTCCGTTGCCTCTATCATTTTTCCACAACACGAGTTTCCTAGTAATTTCATTATGTCGGCTACTGGTTTCTTATTTGGTTCTACATCACCTGTTCGTCTTGCGGCTGTAACTTCTTTTGCGAACCATTCAAATGGTTTTCCGCTAATATAATCTATAACACGATGAACTCCAGTTATTTCTAGGCCGTGTTTTAAATACCATTTCAACAGTGGCGCGTACAGCAATACTTTAATGGCGGTCATAGATCCCACCAATTTTTTTCCATCTCCTCTTGTTTGGCCAGTATCTTTTAAATATTTTAACATGTGTGTGGGAACTTCATCAACCTCTACTTCTCTGTTTATAAATATTGGGGACATTTCAGAAAACTTATCTTTTAAGTTGTGTGGAACTTCTATATCCACCTCCGCAAACCCAAACCAGTCTCCAGATAAAACTCTTTTACAAAACTTTTTAATAAATTTAGGGTTATGTGGGGTATCTATATGGTGTATAGTTTCTCTCCCACACGGCATCTCTTTATTTAACGTAGATAAATATAACGCGTTTGCATCGTACCCCAAAACAGCCTTGCAAGGTTTGGAACCCACTCTAATATTTGAAACACCAGCTTCTGCATATCGTGTAAATACTATTGATGGACCGCCAACTAAAGCGTCCTTCATCATTTCGTATGTTTCTTCTTTTGGTGCATACAGAGCATCCTCCGGTATAATCGTCTTTGAAGATTTTTGTTCTTTAATGGTTCCTCTCAATAAATATTGTATAGCTACTCCAGGTAGTGTTACCGCATCTTTGAAAATATCCACACCTCTGTGTTTATAAAATTCACACATTTTTTCCACCGCTTCTAGGAACGGTGCTACATCTAAATCGTTATAATATTTCAACCAATCTCTGAAAGTTTTCATATTATTTTCTTCGAAAATTCTACGACATTTACTTAATTCTGTTTCATCTATTAACATTTTCCCAGATAGTTTGGAATACCAATTCTCTATATCCGGTAGTCCTGGGTAATCCAGTTTGTCTGGAGAATCGAACCACTCATAAGGAAAGAAAGATTTCTGTCCTTTGCATTCGTAGGTTTTTATCCAACTATCGTAACTTACACCAGGTCCTAGATAAAGTATTACATCAAGAAATCTAAACTCTGGAGTAAATAGAAATATTGTTGCGTTTGCACGTTTTCCGACCATTACTTTCTTTGTTGTTGATGCCAGTTCGCCTACTAGGTATTTCTTTATTAAGTTTATATCGTACTTACTGCTATTAAAACCTATAACCGGTACTTGCTCTATCCACTGTTCGATCTTGGCGATTTGGTTTTTACGTAAATGTTCTGTATTAAACCCATATCTTTACCACACTTCTTCTCTTATAGCTTTTCCCCTGACTTTCAAATCTTCTACGAATTTTTCTATAAGTTTTGCGGGATCTTTATCACAAATATGAGTTACTGTTCCTGAGAAATTATCTCCTATACTAACGCTTACCGGAACGTGCTCGGCTTCGTACTCTAGATTATTACCGAGAGTTTCAAATTCTGGGTTGAGATATGCCTCAAAATCGTATACTATCTGATATGGATAAAGAGTAGTGTCGCAACCGATCTTTATGTCTTTACCAGTTCTTTGAAATTCGCATTCCCACATAGCTACTAGGTTGAATTCTTTGCTTCTTCTAATAAATGTATCTCTTCTCATAGTGGATGCGCGTTCTTCTTTTCTATGCTTTGCATGAATCTCACACCCGTGCCAGTAACAGCCGTGATATTGATATACGGTATTGGTTTCCGTACAGTAGCCATCTACTGGAGCTCCTAAAGCCCATCTTTCACCCCCGTGTCCACACTGTTCGTGGTGAATGTGAATTCCCTCGCGCTTTTCCACAGAGTACATCCAATCGATCGCCCCATAGCTGTTAGAACTTTTTGGGTAGAACGCTTTCTCGAACGACGAACGCGGGCGCTCTAAATAATTACCATCACATACTACTTTTGTCTCACCTTTCATACATTTTGGTCCGTGTCTCTTCATATTACTCGCTTTCGTGAATTTCTGCTTGCAATTATCGCAGGCGTAAATTTTAGATAGGTTTTTAAGGTTTTTTATCAGAAATGCGTGATTATTAAACAGTTCTATTGTCATTGGTTTATTACCTATTGCCTTATAGTGCGCTGGTACCTTTTTCAACCACCATACGTTACATTCGGTGGGTTGATATACTTCTATACCGATTTTAAAAAACTCTTCAACCTTTTTCAGATCTGAAAAAGGAATTGGTGAAACCACATTACTACCGACATATTGCTTACTAAGTTCTTTCGCCTTTTCTGTACATCTGTCGGGTCTTTTATCTGTCATATGCATAGCTAGACACCTGAACAGACAAAGGTCGTCATTATACTTATCTAAAGAATACATATCTTTTTTATTCTTCAGCCATTCTGGAAGTTCTCCTCCTGCTGCTTCTTTGGATTGTAGTCCCAAATCTATTCCCCTACTACCCTGTATTAGCTTTACGAAAACCTCTACCCATCTTACAAACTTCCACTTTGTATTCGGTCTGTCTATTTTATCGGACATTATTCGTGTTTGCTCCATATCTGACAGCCATTTTTTAACGGTTTTCATTGATGATAGTGGTTCGCTACCACAGAGATTTTTGTGCATTATTATAGTTACAGGTTTTCCATTTTTAATTTCCTCCATATGTTCTAGCTTGTAAGAATATGAATATCTCAAATAAAAATTGGTTGTTAGATACGGAGCGAGTTTATCGGACATGCGTTCAGACTCGTTAATGTTAATGTTTTTACGAACGGATAATGTAACTACCCGTCTTCCATTTTCTACCTTTTCCAATGTTTCATCGTGATCCCTAAATATTTCTTCACCTTTTTCCACTATCGCGCGAACGAGAGAAGATTTTACCCAAGCTCTCTTTTTTGGTGCTATAACGCTAGCCCTTAGCTCCGCAATACTTTCTTTTTGAATTCTGTTACCAACTTCCTCCGCTAGTGAGAGGTCTTTAAATGCCCCTCTTTTATAGGCGCGGGTAAACCGCTTCATAAACGCCTCATTCTTTGTGGCTGGCATTTATCAGCTTTGTCAACCCCCTAACTCTCAACCGTGTACTATAAGGAATCCCTAGAGATTCGGCTTCTCTTCTCAAACTTTCTATTTCTGCTCTAGTTTCTGGCGTTATCATATTTTCTGTATATACTTTTGTATATATACTTTTGTATAACCTATGAAATTTATCTGTTCAATTGGACGTCAAAAATTTACATAATGTTTTTTTCACGTCCAATTGAACATATACATATACATATATATATAAAAATATATATATAATGGAGTGTGAGACTTGTTGTAAGACGTTTACGTGTAAAGACTATCTACGAAGGCATCTAGCGAGACGTAGAAAGTTTCCTTGTGTCCCCCCACAATTTCAATGCCCCAGATGCCCCTGTAAATTCGTTAGTGCCCAAACTCTTTGTAGACATAAGCAACTACGCTGTCAGGTGGCTAAAGGTGAACATGGTAGACTAGAGCTGGTAGAATTAGTTGCTGATCTGCGAAATAAATTAGCTATATCGGAGGAGAAAAATGAGGAATATAAATTATTTTCTCCAAAAATTCATAAATTTGCTGTCAGGAGACAATTTTCCTCGTTAACCAATTTTTGATTTTTCGGGGGTGGTGGGGGTATTATAGAGGGTTATAAATGATATCACGGTAGGTGGTATCATTTTGACTCCCTTACTACTACTGGTGTGACGTAGGATCTCAGAAGTGTTGTCACACAGGATCTGACAAGTGATGTCATCATGGGAACGCTGCGGATCACAAAAATGATGTAGCACAGGATCTCAGCAACTCGTAAGTAATGTGACACAGGATGCCACAAGTGATATGGTGCAGGATGTCGACACATGCAGGTTTTCACACATGATGTGACGCAGCTTTTCTAGCTACGTGATACAGGATTTCACAAATGTTGTGATGCAAGATTTCACACTCGATGTCAGATATTTGCATGCCACAGAGCTTCTGTGATTGAGTTTGACTGTGACGAAAGTGTTCCAACAAGGTGATGACATTGATGCACAGTGGCAGGTCATACTGAAGATATTCATTGTCCGGGTTCAACAAAACATCTACGTCAAACTGAAACAGATATAGAACAGTATACAGTATTATGTTTGATCAAATTCATTAGCAAACAGTGTATGCCCTGAACAGACTACAAATGCACAGGTTGATCAGGGACTACACTGGTTGCAAACTCATTAGGTGATGCATGTCTTTTAAGGGACGTCTGCAATAAACTAGATTACCGCGGCCTGCATGTCGCCCCTTGGGGCGAGGCATGGACACTAAAAAAAAAGAGATATAATAGATAGAAAAACTTTAATAAAAAAACTTTAACCGGACACACGCACGTATGGATGTACGCCAAAGTGCCGACTATATCGCGCTTTCCGCAAGCGGGCGTGACAAAAACGTTAACCAGAAACTTTAACCAAAAATTTAAAAGTAATTAGACCTTGACATTGGTCACAGGGGCCGCACGGGAGCGGGGTAGAATGAAAATATAGATGCTGATAAACACCCATGTGAAATTTCAAGGTAATAGGAAAAGCAGGTGCAGAGATATAGTACATGAAAAAACTTTAACCAAACTTTTTCATTCAAAGTGATTGGACGCACATACAGCACACTACCATATTAAACATCCTATTTTTTCAAACGGTTGGGCCATAGATTGAATTTACGGATGAGGATAAACAGGCATATGAAGTTTGAAGTCAATCCTACTGATAGTTGTAGAGATAAAAGTTACTTACAGTAATTTACAAACGTTAATGTACATTTCTGCTTGTTGCACACACACACACACACACGCACACACACACACGCACGCACGCACGCACGCACGCACACACACACACACACCATTGTGATCACTAGGAATCGTTCAACCATAATTGAAGACAGTTTTATGGTGATATTTTCATGTCATAAAACTAACAAACTTACTGGGAACATTAACAACAACCTGTTCACTGTTCTCATTCGTGATGGCATCGACTTCAATAAGCAGATCTCCGGACGGACACAGTGAAAACCATAGGGCTCCACTGATTCTTAGCGTGGCCCTAATAAGCATAATGAATATAACCACGCATTTCAGTTGTGAGAAGCACAGAATGTTTGTTACTTACAATTCAGTAGACTGACATATCTGATCTCGTCTCCATGGAAGCATTGATTGGTCCAATCACAGTCTGTCCTTATGTTACCATAGTAACCGAAACAATCTCTTAGCTACGAAGTAAATTGAATTTCCACATTAACCCGTAAAAGGCAGGAATTTAAACTTGCCGTCTGCTCTTTTTTCAATATTTGTCCAATTTCTCAACAAAACCTGTTTTGGCAGCCCATGAGAATTGTCTCCAGGGGAAACGATTCTAATGTGCTGTCAAAACATATTCAGTTAGGAAAAATAAATATAAAATCAACAACATATGACAAAATTTAAGCCAGCAGTTTTAAGAGTTAAGAACAGGCTTGAAGTATGAAACTAGAAATGACCCGTACACATACATGTACATGTACTGTTTTCTGTTATCATGGTTATGTACCAAACTGTTAATTTTCGTGACAAAAATCTTTTTGTCTGCCTATCAGGTCATTTCAAATGAAGGGAAATGGCACCGATAGGCCTATAAAACATGTTTTATGGAGAAAAAGGAAAGCTAAACGACAGTGGATGACATAATTTACTTAGAATATTCGAGGTTCAACAAGAAAATGTGTGGATACGACAGACAGCGTATGACAGATGATGTCTTATGTATACAAAATGATTGCGATTTTTCACTGTAAGGACCGCAACTGGGTCTGCATTATTTTTGCAATAAGATACAAACTTTTATAAGATCATACAATGTATATTTATAATACAATTGTATGAGACTAGCAACACGTCTTCGAGATCGTGTTGTCATGATATAAAACTGAATATAAACTGACCGTGAACATTAACGACGACCTGCTGGTCAGTACACATCCTTCATGATATCATCTCGGCTTCATCACACTGTGCCACGACGTCGTAGATAGATACACGGCTGCTACATGTGACACTGTAAACACTAAGGTACATAATAAATGTTAACCCTTAGAATGCGGAAAACATAAATTTTTGTCTGCTGTTGTTTTATAATTCGTCTTAAATGTCAATAAAAACACGTTTTGCCAACACTTCAGAATCATTTCCATTACAGACGACAACATTTAATTCAGCATTATAAGAGTTAACAATGAGCGTTAACGCATTGAATTGCAAACAGTTTAGATCCAGATGAGCCCGCTCCTATTGAGCCATCTCATCAGGATCTGCACTATTTGTGATTAACAGTTTACCATTTACATAATATGTACCCACGCATTCCTGTGCAATGTACATTTCATCATGTGGCTCCACCTGTAAATTACCTGTCTGACATAGAGACTAGGAGAACTTGAAGCATGCACAATGATAAAGCTATACATGTGTTATATACGAGTATATACAAAATGTACATATTGGGGGTATATACTATACCGGTATATTATATATGTGTGTGTATATAAATATATATATATATAGGACATATAGGTATATAATTATGGTATATATACACATAAGACATATATGTTAATATTAATTATGGGCCATATATATAAATCAGGATTAAAATGTATACAAGCATTAGAGAGGTTCACTGTAATTAAGCACTCCGTGGATACTTTTTATGGAATGGAATAACAAACAACACAACATATCATTAACATGATACAAACAACAGCATGTTAACATACCATTGCATAAAATGTCATTTTGTCATGTAATAGCAAAGTGTATTAAAATCATGATACACTCGTGTAATAAATAAACAAAGGAGACCGCTACAGAAAACACATTAGGTGATTAGTACAGCTTCAATGCATGATGCTGCACTGATGCAATAAATAAATCTTACATTTATGTTGATTCAAAATTCTATTTATTAAACTCATCGATTCTTGGCCACAATTTCTTATGAAATCAAAAAAGTTGTTTAAATATATTAAATCATCACTCAGGTAAGATCCTCTCTATATACTGACCTGCTTCGTGGTTGCTAGGCAACTATCTCTGTCCCCGCTAACACTTGTACATCTGCCTGCTGAAATTCTGTAGGCTGCCGATTGTGTTCTCATTTCCTCTATTCCTCTACAATAACATGTTTTTACACTGCATGCGAATCATGTCAAATGAAAATGAGACCATGACAGAAAACACATTCGGTGATCAGTGCAGCTTCAATGCATGATACTATACTTATATAATAAATAGAATCTTACAATTATGTTTTTAAAATTATATTTATTCAACTTGTCCACTACTTTCATGAGAAACGAGGCCTCGTTTCTTATGAAATCAGTAAACTTGTTAAATAAGTGTATTAAATCATCACTCATCTAGGATCCTCTCTACATACCAACCTACTTCATATACTCGGTAACCACCTCTGTCCCCACTAAAACTGGTGCATCTGCCTACTGAAATTCTCTAGGCTGCCGAGTGTTTCTCATGTCCTCTATTCCACTACAATAACATGTTTTGACACTGCATGCGAATCATGTGAACTGAAAATGATACCACTACCGAGAACACACTAGGTAATCAGTACGGCTTCAATGTATGCTGCTATACTTATGTAATAAATATAATCTTACATTTATGTTGATTTGAAAACTTGGCCACAAGTTCTTGTGCAATTTGTAACTTGATTAATAAATGTATTAAATAAGAACTGTAAGATCTTGTCTGTATACTGACCTGCTGCATGGTTTCTACATATACCTCAGTCCCCACTAACGCTGGTACATCTGACTGCTGACATTATGTAGGCTGCTTCTTTCTTAATTCCTATATTCCTCTACAATAACATGTTTTGATAATGCATGAGAATCATATCCTATTGGATATTGGAACAACGACAACAACAGCTGTCAAATAGTAGCCAAACATGGACTCCTAATATACATTGAATCAGTCATTATTTACAGAATTATCAATGATATTTTATCTTGTAGTACAGTTTATTTAAACATTATCTTATACGTACCTGCCCAGGTCATGTAACATTCAGACTGGTCATGCTGGTAATTGCAAATCCTCATGAAATGCAAACTTATGTTAGTTTTATTGAATGCAACAAGACAAAAACTACCATTAGCATTATATATAGATTTGTTTTCGATATCAACAGGATTTTCTGCAAAAGATATCGTACTGACAAAGATTATCTATTATATACTAGCTATCCATGTATTCCTGTACAAGTACAACATCCCATCTTGTAGCTCCACCTGGAAATTAACTGCCGGACGTTCCAAGAACTGGGAGTACCAGGCAATTGTCTGGAAACACGTGGTAATCATATGCGAACAAGTTTGTGTTAGTCCAGTGCATCAGCTGATAGGTCAAATAATTGACATAATAATGAATTTGGCACACATAGTGAGAATTGTATTTTAAATGCAAATGAGACCGCTGCCGTCCAAAATCCAAGAACTAGGTTTGCTGGTAATTGTCTGGATACCTGTGGTCAGGAAACACAAAAATACATTTAGGTTTCTCCATTGCATTAGTGTGTGATAACCTCAACTATTATCAACATTTAACTAAACATTCATTTAAAAGTTGGAACTCATAATCTACAAATGAATTTAACATTATTTACAGAATCTCTTTATTACCAATATTGATTTCTGGCAAAAATATGACATTAACGTTTACTTACCACCAAATACCCACATTCATGTACAAAAAGTACATCATGTACAGTGGAACCTCTCTAAACCAGACACGCTCGAAACCCCATTGTGTTTAATTTAGATCATAAAAAGTATCCACGGAGTGCTTAATTACAGTGAACCTCTCTAAATCGGACACCCTGTGGACATCCCATGGTGTCCGGTTAAAGAGGCTCCACTGTAGCTCCACCTGTAAATGAGCTGCCCGACATTCAGACTTGGAAAGCAGGTAACTGTCTAAAAACATGTGGTATGAAATGTGAATGTATATTTATTTGTGTTAGTCCAATTAATGCATCAGACTGTGGATTCAAACATGCAATACATAATTATGTGACTTGTCGAAATGTCGCTATGGCCTTAGTGGCTAGTGTCAGCCCAGATCTGCACTGTTTGCCATTACGTCAAACAGACAATATTTATGACCTCTTGACTGGATATACCCTGGTCTGGAAACAATTGGTCATGGAAAAGGTCATGCAATGTGGACTTACATTTGTGTTAGTCCAATGCATGAGAATATGAAAAGATATGGAACACAAGTTGGTGAAAATTACCACATTCCTCAGTTTGCATCAATGTGCATGGAATATAGCATTATTTATAGAATTTCCTGATTATTAATAATATTTTCTGTGTAATGTTATCTTTTACATATTACCTACCGGGTATTCCTACACATGTATGCCATTCCATCATGTAACATTGTACAATACGCGAAACTATTATTTCACACATAGTGCAGATCCTGAAAAGACGGCTCATCAGAAAATACATTGTTTGTAAACGTCAGAATAGAGGTTGATAGAGTTGAAAAGATTAATGAATATGGCATACAAATCGGTGAATAGGACCCAGATTGACCTGTCCATCTGCAGTTTGATCAGGATCTACACTGTTTACCACTCAGCAAGATCCTTATCAGGCTGCATGAGCGCTCCAGCAGATCAAGAAGTAGACTGAAGCTTACAAGTTATGTAATCTACACATGTCACAGACTTTACACATATATTACATGTACATAAAACCATGTGCATTTGCAAAGCAAAAACGCAGTGAGTTAAAAATCATAGAACATGATAGGCATGCAAGCGAGACACTGCAAAAACATGTTTTATGTGATCGATACAGCTGCAATGATGTACTTATGCAACACGTATAATCTATTGATTCAATATAATAGTTATTGAACTCATTAAGCATAGCCTAGTTTATAATGAAATCTGTAAACGTATTCAATAAATATATATATTACTAAATCTTAAGTCATAATGTACTTAATATGCAATAAATATAATCTAAAATCTGTGTTGATTTAATACAAATGAAAAATATTTATTGAACTCACTGACCAATTTAAATAGAAACTCTGCTTCAATAGCATATTTTCTGATCTAATGAAATCAGTAACGTCAGAATTTACATTGTTTGTAAACATCTGAATAAAGGTTGATAGTGTTAAAAAGATTAATGAATATGGCATACAAATCGGTGAATAGGACCCAGATTAATCAGTTCATCTGCAGTCTGATCAGGATCCACACTGTTTACCACTCATCAAGATCCTTATCAGGCTGCATGAGCGCGCCAGCAGATCAAGAAGTAGACGGAAGCTTACATGTTACATAATCTACACATGTCACAGACTTTACACATATATTACATGTACATAAAACCATGTGCATTTGCAAAGCAAAAACGCAGTGAGTTAAAAATCATAGAACATGATAGGCATGCAAGCGAGACACTGCAAAAACATGTTTTATGTGATCGATACAGCTGCAATGATGTACTTATGCAACACGTATAATCTATTGATTCAATATAATAGTTATTGAACTCATTAAGCATAGCCTAGTTTATAATGAAATCTGTAAACGTATTCAATAAATATATATATTACTAAATCTTAAGTCATAATGTACTTAATATGCAATAAATATAATCTAAAATCTGTGTTGATTTAATACAAATGAAAAATATTTATTGAACTCACTGACCAATTTAAATAGAAACTCTGCTTCAATAGCATATTTTCTGATCTAATGAAATCAGTAACGTCAGAATTTACATTGTTTAAAGTAAACATCTGAATAAAGGTTGATAGTGTTAAAAAGATTAATGAATATGGCATACAAATCGGTGAATAGGACCCAGATTAATCAGTTCATCTGCAGTCTGATCAGGATCCACACTGTTTACCACTCATCAAGATCCTTATCAGGCTGCATGAGCGCGCCAGCAGATCAAGAAGTAGACGGAAGCTTACATGTTACATAATCTACACATGTCACAGACTTTACACATATAATACATGTACATAAAACCATGTGCATTTGCAAAGCAAAAACGCAGTGAGTTAAAAATCATAGAACATGAAAGACATGCAAGTTAGACCGCTACTGAGACATGTTTTATGTGATCGATACAACTTCAATGATGTTGTACTTATACAACACAACAAGTATAATCTAACAATTAAGTGTGTTGATTTACAAATTTAGTATTATATTTATTGAACTCATTAAGAGATTTCAAAAGAAACATGGCATAGCCTAGTTTCTAATGAAATCTGTAAACATATTCAATAAATATATTACTAAATCTTAAGTCATGGTGTGCTTATGCAATAAATACAATCTCAAATGTGTACAGATTTAATACAAATGTATAATATTTATTGAACTCACCGACCAATTTCAAAGAAACTCGGCTCAGCCTAGTTTCTAATGAATGTATTACTAAATCATCAGTCGCGAAATGTACTGTTTATAGAGGTCATATAGATATATAACTATGGGTACAAACAACAGGATTAAGATATACAATCATTTGCACAAATATGAAAAAAACTTGTCATGACTACGTGTAGTAGAATAACACATACCAACCGTATAGTACACAGGAAAAAAAACATTTGATTTTTGTTGAGTTAATATGGTATTTATTGAACTCATGGACTGATTTCAAAAGAAACCTGGAATAACGTATTTTTTCTAATGAAATCAGTAAATTCATGCAATAAATGTACTATTAAAGCATCACTCATGTAAGATCCTTTCTAATACTTATGAGCAATATATAAACATGGATTA
The DNA here is from genome assembly GCA_029237695.1 of Conchocele bisecta. Lineage (NCBI taxonomy): Eukaryota > Metazoa > Mollusca > Bivalvia > Lucinida > Thyasiridae > Conchocele > Conchocele bisecta. Next base: position 17,505,237 of record CM055276.1, on the reverse strand, counting down.
TCAGATGCGAACGAACCCCCTTTTCAGTTTTAACTTTTAGATGCAAATATGACTATTGGTAAGGAAAGTACATAATACGTCTCTGCTATTGGATATAGACTGTTTCTATTTCAGGAATACATGTTGAATATGTATGATCGCGATGTCAACTAGTCTAGAATCGGCTTCGCCCTCCAATTTAACTCCCGTCTCTGTGGCTGTTGAGAGATTGCGGCGAAAAATAAGCGCCTGAATTATAGACATACAACAACAGCAACAACAACAACAATAATTTGTCTGCATCATGAAAAACTCTAAAGATAAAAGCCAACGGAAGTTGGACTCCTACTTTGTACCCGGGTAAATGATATTTTCATATGTGTACATATTCATCCCCACCCAAAAAACCACATCTACAGCCCCCCACCCCGCTCCCTGGCCAGATTAAATTCATGTCGTGTTTGGATCCCACCACCTAGACACGACACGCGGCAATTCCACTACGATTCAACAACCAAATAAATGAAAATGACCGATGTGAAAAGTAAAAGTTGAAAAATGATTTAGGGACCTGGCTTGCAAGAGTTGTCTGAGACGCAAGTTCGGGTCGATTTCCTTGGAGGAGTGTTGAAAGTCATTTTCTACGATTTATCTAAGATTCACAGATATTTTTCTTACGGAAATTCGGTGGTGCGATTGTGAAATTATAGCTCTAAAATGCATTAGAACGTCGGAAATTGCACATAGAAATCAATTTTCCGGGGGAGAACCCCCGTACCCCCGTCTAACGAGAGGGGACACGTGCACTCCCCGTCTACAGCCTTCGGCTGTCGGCGTCTACCGTTGGTAGACGAAGCCCGCTGGAAAATTCCTGGCGACGCATATGCTTACAGCCACCCACCCACCCACCCACCAGATGTGAACACTTCACCTTCTCTCTGTACACTGCCACTACTAGTGTATACTGTTATGTCGTTATTTTAGGGTTTGCGTAATTTTTTGCTGCATTGTTTGAACTAAGGTTTTTATCATCTATAGACCACATACAACAAAACTGGGGTTGGTTCCATTTTTTTCTATAAGCCATATGACCGCCATCTTGAAATTCAAAATGGCCACCATTGACATTTATATTTCGAGGTCAAAGTCATTATTTGTGGTGTTTTAGCAGCGGAAAACACATTATTATGGACAAGAAATATTGGTAGAATGAGATCAATACATTTTGAGATACCAGCCATTTTAGTTTTCGAAATGGCCGCCATTTCAAAATTGGAAATCCAGTATTTATTTTAAATTTTTGAATGTTGTGGTAAGATTTTGCATTTTCCGTCTGGTTATACTCGTGTTTCTTTGAACACAGTCAGCCGAGATTATTTCTAACTGGTAATGTGCTACGAGTAATCTTTATCTTTAAAATGGCCACCGCTTTTAAGTGTTTTATGTACATCCCACATCAAAGATTTGTTACACATTCTAGAATTTCTGTGGCTGTAGTTATGTTCTTTCAAATGCTATTGTGATTAGAACGTGTGTATCTGCTTGAAAATATATCTATATACAACATGTAACACAACTGAAGTTGGTTCCATTTTTTTAAGAGCCGCGTGGCCGCCATTTTGAATTTCAGAATGGCCGCCATTGAAATTAATTCATATTTAACGTCAACTTGAAATGTGGTGTTTTTAATTATTATTTATTATGGATAAGAAATATTGGCATAATTATTTCAGTATATTTTAAAATGGCGGCCATATTATTTGTTTAAATGGCCGCCATTTAAACCTGACAATCTAATATTGATTATACATGTTTAATGCAGCGGTGATATTTTGTATGTTTCTTCTGCTTGTACACATAATACAATGAACACAATCTGTTGAGATTATTGCTAACTAGTACTGTGGTACCAGACACCATTATCTTCAAAACTGCCGCTGGAAATAAGTGTGACACATACAGTGCCACTTCAAGGACTTACATATATTACGTATTGCTGTGGCTTATAGTTATTTCTTCAAATGATATCTTAGTCAGCACATGTGTTTTCCTTTAAAATAAGAATAAAATGTGGCAAATCATCCATTTTATCCAATAAAGTGTATAGTATGGTATTGTATATTGCATTGCAAAGGTAAATACTCATTCTCAATTGCTTCACGAGAAAGCGTCTGTTACGACGATATGGTGCACCATCTGCAGCCTGTAAGAACTGGCATTGCGCTAGCGGACTTCAACTGGTCTCAAGAGTTTGCTGTCTTTATGGAGTCCAACTTGGTCGCCAATGTTTAGCTCTTTTAATGTTAAAGCTACTACGCTTTTACCATAGCGTTTCTGGCTCTGGTGATGTTGATGACTAGATCTGACCTTGTCACAAACCGCAACATGTAGTGGAAATACCTGCTCATAAGTGGTCAGTAAACTGAATATAAGCCGCTGTCCCATCAATAACCGTGCAGGTAACCATTCTGTGCCGGTTATAGGAGTTTAGATATTCCAGTATACCCAAATATAGGTATTGTACATTCACCTTTTGTTTTTTTACGAAACTGTGTTTCAACTGTTCGCTCAGCTAACCCACTGGACCTTGGCTACATAGAGTGCGTGACATTAAGGAAATCCCAGAAAGCAGCAAATTTCTGGTAGCCAATGACCATTTCGGATTTCTTGCTGCGTTACCAGCAATTGCTTTTCATTCCATGTGGATAGATATGTTTGTAGCAACACTTTGTCATGGGTGGCCGGGAACATAGTGTGATATCGGAGTTTCTTTGGCATTGTAGTTTCTATCTTCAATTGAACATCTTCCTACCATTTTATCAGAACATAATTATATTGCGCACGTTTAAGACATGTCTGAATGCCGAGATGTCCATTGTGCACGGCTTGCAACCTTTTGGACTCAGGAGGAGTCAGAATTATGTGTTTATATCCTTTCAGTTTATCTCTGTAATTCCATAACGCCACTTTCTTCTGTGGACATTGTGTTCTGCAATTGAGTTATCCCTTTAGACTTGTTTTTCTAGCAGAATCAATGGTGCATCTTACTCAGTCAAGTTTGCAATTTCTTGCAACGCGTGATCACTGACAGGTAAGTTCGCGAATACTACATGTACCTGTGAATTAATACCCTTCATAAAGTTAGAATATATATGTGTTACTGACTCGTGGGATAGCGTATCAGTAACTAGTATGTTTTTGCCAGAAACGTGTTTCAGTGCCAGTCCATATTGGTTCAGCAGCAGTAAAGTATCATGCATTCTGTGACGGTATGTATAGAGTATTTATTTAATGAATATGAGAGGCAAGTGTTCTTACTCCACTTGAACAGTCATTCCGTACACATACCGAAACCGTTTCCGTCCAAATAACATGCCTCATTATTCATGTTCAATCAGAGCGTATTAGTTTTCTGCGAGAATCAATTATTTGGAAGCATTAGCCATTGGCTTGCCTTTGTGGTACACCATAATGCAGTGTCTCAACAATGTATTTCAACAAGTGAAACGCAATTTGGACCATCAAGACACTGATCACTTTTATATTGACAAAGGAGTTGTGATCTCTTAAGACCATATGGTAATCGTAAATCATGATAATGACCATGGAACTAATAATGATACTTCCTTTTGAACGTGGCCATTTTTCTACAGTTTCCTACATACAATTCTGTATTATGTATAGAGTGTATTCAACCTCTCCAACAGTGTTATGGCAATCAATCTGACATTTTACTCACGTCGTCTACACATACTGAACATGTGCACATGGCGTTTTAATGCCGAATAGTCCTTTACTCACACAAATACTGCCTTTTCGACAGTTCTTTTACACTTTCATGCATACACGTTTGTACAGGGTATATACTGTATGCAATCAACTACTTTGACCGCATTTTGAGTGTGATTGTGCCAGCACTGCCTTTCAGGAAGACCAACAAGATGGATACTCTAATGCAGATGGCGATGAAACTGATTGAAAGCACTGTATCCATAATTAAGAAAATTCCTGCAGACACACAGTGGCCATTTTGAAATCTAACATGTTTGTCATGAACAGTGACTTGAAATAGACTTTAATCATATATACATGTAATTTACTTTCAATAATGATTATTGTCAGAGAAAAAATCAGTCCAAATGGTTTGTGCATGGTTATATCAGAATTATATGATTTTCACGACAGCCATTTTGGAAATTAGAATAATAGGAACAACTTATGTTTTCTTTGATGATACAAAGAAAGTTTTTTTCCAAGTCCAAAACAGTCAACACAACATATACCCTTTACTAAAGACAAGTACTTAGTGAAGACATAAGAAATATTGTTTACATAGAGGCCATTTTGAAAACAAAATGTCCGCCCATACCAGTTATCATAAAAAGTGGAACCAACCCCATTTTTATTATTTTAAGTATGTAGATGGCATAGCCGAAAAAAAACAACCTTCTATCTGCATTATAAATGTAGATATGAATATTAAAATATATTGTATACGATTTCAGGGTGGCCATTTTTAAATCAAAGATGGCCGCCATAGGGTTGTGAAAAATGAAAATAACACTGGTGTTATTCTTTGTGGTCAAAAGATGATTATCACCAAAAAACAAATCTTCTACCTGTATTGGAAGTGTATATATAAGGAATACAGCATTTCAGGGCGGCCATTTTGAAATCCAAGATGGCGGCCAAAATAATTGTCGAAAAAAATGGAACCAACCTCAGTTTCGTTATCCGTGGTCTAAGATGACAAAAAACATGGGTTACAAGAATGTAGCAAAAAAAATGCAAAACTACATAACAGTATACACTATACTCCTTGAATAAGAGGGAAATGATTGTTAAGGGATTATGCTAAAATGCAGGTGTGAATATAAACGGAAATACAATGTATTGTATAATTTTCCTAAACACGCAATTCAATGCATATAATTTATACTGTGAAAGTGAGTGGAGAACTGTGGCTTATTGCATTTATGGTCAGTCTAGCTCCTGATCTATGACTGGACAAATGGGCTTAGGACATTTACAGCCAGGTTAACTGTTCTGATCAAAGGCTGGATAAAAATGGATCTATGGTATTTATGACACATGTAGTTACGGATATATGACTCGAGAAATGGGGTGTATGACATTTGTGGCCTGTCTAATTCCTTATCAGTGACTCGAGAATGTGATGTATGATTTGTGTAGCAAGTCTAACGCCTGATCTGTGACTGGAGGAATGGGATTTATATTTGTAGCCAGTCTAACTCCGTTTCACTAAACTTCGAACGACAAAAATGTTCGTAAGTGCAAAATTATGATAGTCTGTAAATTACACATTAACAATGTTTTCTTGTAAACAATTATTGGGTTTACATTTATTAAGCATAGGCTGCATATGCAGCCGATGTTCAATAAATATAAATCCAACAATTTCAATTTCCAGACGTTTCTAAATTTGCACTTAATAACATTTTAATCGTACGAAGTTTAGTGAAACGGGCCCCAGATCTGTGACCGGAGAAATGGGATGTATGTCACTTATTGCCAATCTGACCCCTGATCTGTGACTGGAGGAATGGGATGTATGTCATTTATAGCCCATCTAACTCCTGATCTGTGACCGGAGAAATGGGATGTATGTCACTTATAGCCAATCTGACCCCTGATCTGTGACTGGAGGAATGGGATGTATGTCATTTACAGCCAATCTGACTCCTGATCTGTGACTGGAGGAATGGGATGTATGTCATTTATAGCCAATCTAACTCCTGATATGTGACTGGAGGAATGGGATGTATGTCATTGATAGCCAATCTGACTCCTGATATGTGACTGGAGGAATGGGATGTATGTCATTTATAGCCAATCTAACTCCTGATCTGTGACTGGAGGAATGGGATGTATGTCATTTATAGCCAATCTAACTCCTGGTCTGTGACTGGAGGAATGGGATGTATGTCACTTATAGCCAATCTGACCCCTGATCTGTGACTGGAGGAATGGGATGTATGCCATTTATAGCCAATATGACTCCTGATCTGTGACTGGAGGAATGGGATGTGTGTCTTTTATAGCCAATCTAACTCCTGATATGTGACTGGAGGAATGGGATGTATGTCATTTATAGCCAGTCTGACTCCTGATCTGTGACTGGAGGAATGGGATGTATGTCATTTATAGCCCATATATCTCCTGATCTGTGACTGGAGGAATGGAATGTATGTCATTTATAGCCAATCTAACTCCTGGTCTGTGACTGGAGGAATGGGATGTATGTCATTTTATAGCCCATCTGACCCCTGATCTGTGACTGGAGGAATGGAATGTATGTCACTTATAGCCAATCTGACTCCTGATCTGTGACTGGAGGAATGGGATGTATGTCACTTATAGCCAATCTGACTACTGATTGTGAATGGAGGAATGGGATGTATGTCATTTATAGCCAATCTAACTCCTGGTCAGTGACTGGAGGAATGGGATGTATGTCATTGTATAGCCCATCTAACTCCTGATCTGTGACTGGAGGAATGGAATGTATATCATTTATAGCCCATCTAACTCCTGATCTGTGACTGGAGGAATGGGATGTATGTCATTTATAGGCAATCTAACTCCTGATCTGTGACTCGAGGAATGGGATGTATGTCACATATAGCCAATATAACTCCTGATCTGTGACTGGAGGAATGGGATGTATGTCATTTATAGGCAATCTAACTCCTGATCTGTGACTCGAGGAACGGGATGTATGTCACTTATAGCCAATCTAACTCCTGATCTGTGACTGAAGGAATGGGATGTATGTCATTTATAGCCAATCTAACTCCTGGTCTGTGACTGGAAGAATAGGATGTATGTCATTTTATAGCCCATCTGACCCCTGATCTGTGACTGGAGGAATGGGATGTATGTCACTTATAGCCAATATGAATCCTGATCTGTGACTGGAGGAATGGGAGGTATGTCACTTATAGTCAATCTGACTACTGAATGTGATTGGAGGAATGGGATGTATGTCATGTATAGCCAATCTAACTCCTGGTCTGTGACTGGAGGAATGGGATGTATGTCACTTATAGCCCATCCGACCCCTGATCTGTGACTGGAGGAATGGGATGTATGTCACTTATAGCCAATCTGACCCCTGACCTGTGACTGGAGGAATAGTTAGGTTGGTTAGAGCTATATTTAGAGATTACCGTTACCTGGCTGATAAAAGCACCAAATTTGGCATGAGGCTTCCTTAGGGCATATTAATCAATGTTAGCCTAGGAGCCCTCTGGAGATTTTAATAGAAGCACCAAACTTCAAGATGGCCGCCATCTATGGAATATAACGCTTTTCTCCAGTCATATGAGTCTTAAGAAGACCAGATTGGTTTCCAAATATTGATTTTTAAGTCACTGAACATACTGTTTCAATTTTCACATGTCATGCCCATTATGATGACGAACTTCCAAGATGGCCGCCAAAATCACCAAAAGATGTCTGTAATCTTTGTAAATACCAACAACTGATTGTAAATACACATTTAAAGCTTTTTATATAGTTTTGTGGTCCTATCATGCGTCTACTGTATGTTCCAATAGGATGGGTCAGTCGAGGATTCACTGGATGGGTACAGGGAGTCCGGACACAGCCCTGCTCTTGGTAATTTTATCCACAATTTCCGAATAGAATTTGACGGCTGTATATCTCCCTGTTACTTTTATAATACGATGTGTTCATTTTTGTTTAATTGGTAGTTAAGACTCTGACAAACTGTACATCAATTACACCATCCCATTTCTGGCGGTGCCACAGAATATAAGCAAGGGAAGTTCCGGAACAACAACAACAACAATCATGTGGTTATGTTAGGTGGTTTGCACACGGAAATGGCCCTCTGGAATACACTGGGAGATGTATTTGATGGTTCCGTCTGGACAACGGCACTCACAGATGCAGCAGTAGCATCCTCTGGCACACCTAACTCGAACCAGTCATGCCCACCAAGTCACACTCTTGACCCTGCAAAATCTCCAGAAGGAGGCTTTCGTGCAGAGCGAAGGATCCAACGTTTCTGTCATGGCTTGGAGAAACGACATGCTGAAGAGGAGTTCTACTTTCATGTACTGGGACTTGATCATGAGATATGAAACCCTAATTCTCATCTTCATCAGGACTCACAGAGAGAAGTTTCCTCTCTATGTGGAAGTCTTGGAGGAACTCACACCGCTGTTATTTGCCTTGGATCATGCGAATTACTCACGGTGGGTGCCTGTCCACATCGTGTATATGAAGTCATTGCCCGACACTATCAAGTATGAGTTTGAAAAGTGTTCTCATTGGGTCCTTTCCAAGACCACCAACAAGTTCTCTACGATTCCATTTGACCAGGCTCATGAGCAGGAGAACACGATTGTGAAAGGTTCGGGCGGTGCTGTTGGGCTTACAGAAAACCCTGTTGCCTTTCGATGGTGGATGCTCTCGGGGCCAGAGATGGCCAGATTGCTGAATAATTTTGAGGAAGAATACCTTCCTGATGATAACACAGAAATCCCCAAGAATTTCCAGCACCACGAGCAGGATCTCTTGACATAGAAGACCTCCTTCTGACGACAGGTTACCAGCCTCTACGAAACCATCAGAAGAATTGGAAACCCATTATTGGATGAGTTCCCTGATCTAGTAACTCTCGATAATCGCACCTGTACAGACAAATCAGTGTAACCACAATGCGCACCATGGAGGATATAGGCAAGAACCAGTACCAGGAATTCGTGAAGAATGTGCTTGATGTGCGCAGCCACTCTATCCATGACCCAATCAAGATGAATTCTCTGAGACTCTTCAGGAAACCTCAACACAAGGCAACATCTAAGCAGGGGAAGAAGATCAAAGTGCTTCAGAACAATGTGGCACTCTTTGGCCAGCTATACATATCCATGCAGAACCGTGAAGGTGACTTGGCCGAGTTATTTGCACATAAGATACAGTCCTTCCCTCCTTCCCTCTCAGACTTTGGCAAGCTTCATCTTCCAAACACGAAGTCTGACTTGCTGCAATGTATTGAGCAGCCCAGGCAATCAGAGCCACCATCGACTTACGACTGCAAGATCCTGGATGGTGCTGTCATCGTCCACTGCCTGCCCACTACCAGCGTCAGCTCCTTCCACGAGTATGCAAACAGGGTTTTCATACCATACATAGAGAAGCAGCTACAGGCTGCCACAAGGTTGGATGTAGTGTGGGACACATACATACCTGACAGTTTAAAGGAATCTACCCGGGAAAAGAGACGCAAGGGCGTGCGCAGGAAAGTGTCGGGCGAAACAAAACTTCCAGGCAATTGGGCGGACTTCCTCCGTTACCCAGACAACAAGAAGGAGCTGTTTTCCTTTTTGACTTCCAAGGTTGAAACGTTCAACTGGCCACCAGCCAAAGCTGTATATGTCACATCAGTGCAATCTGTGATATCTATTGGCACCAGCATCCCCATGCAAAACTGCAATCATGAGGAGGCGGACACCAGGATCGTGGTTCATGTACTGCATGGACTTGAGCATGAAGAAAATACCATTCAAGTGCGTACAGTGGATACAGATAGTCATCCTTGCAGGCACATTCCATGATCTCATTGCGACTCAACCCTTGGCCGACATCTGGGTGGCCTTTGGCATGGGCAATAATTATAGGTTTTACCACATCAACTTTAGCTGTGCGAGCCTGGGGGAGCCACAATCATGAGCATTGCCTGTGTTCCACGCATTTTCAGGTAGTGACACAACATCTGCCTTCAATGTCAAGGGCAAGAAGTCTGCTTGGCAGGCCTGGCAGGCATATGAAGACGTCACAGAGACATGTGTGTATCTGGCAGGTCACCCTTTCCAGCGGCTCGATCTCGACGACGACCCTTTCCAGAAGCTCGAGATACTGACTGTTATCATGCATTACAAAACAAGTGCCTTGAGCTCTTCTGTCAGAAGAATCGAGCAATGGACAAACTGCCACCCACCAACGATACGCTACTCCAGCATGTCCGACGCGCAGTGTATCAAGCAGGAATATGGTCGACAATCACACAAACACAGCTAGTGGTTCCTTCTCCACAGAATTTTGCCTGGACCAAGGTATCAGAGTCGTGGCTACCAGTTTGGGTGACAATTCCAGAGGGTTCCAAATCGTGCAGGGAGCTGATCAAATGCTCCTGCAAAGGGGACTGCTCAAACTGCAAATGTGGCAAATCAATTCTGGACTGCTCACCACTTTGCAAGTGCAATACTCCATAGAACATTGCAAACTGTGAGTTCCTGCAAGAGACATCTCAGAATAATGTCACATATAATAATGTAAGAACTATGGCTGTTGTTATAAACACATTGCATTCCAACGCAACATCATGCAATGGTCTAGCCTCGGTGGTGTAACATATTAAGGTGCAAGTAGAACTACCCAGATACCCAGATTAATAAAGCATTACAGCAGTTACTTGCTTGAAAAATTAGTTTTGTCTGTACCATTTAAATTACTGTAGATGTTCTAATAAGTGACTGTCTTGGACATCTTTAATGTCATCTTCAAAATTGTGTCTGTAAGACACAGCAATGCACCCATTGGCAGCTTTTTCTCGGAAAATGGTTAAGTCAATAACGTGGAAAAAGTAGGTCACGGTCAAATCAATGTCACATACTACATATTAGTTTTGTAGCACACCACTATGCAAGTATGTTGTGCCAGTTTGGTAGCTGTGGGTGTTGCAGTCGCTGAGAAAAATACTTTTCAAACAAGGTGAACCAAACGTGTGACGGACGGACGGATGGACACACACACGGACGCACGCACGTACAGACAGAGAGGTACAAAACATACTGCCCCACTGATATTCCGTCATGGGGGCATACGTACATTGAACGCACAGTCGGGTGGATATTCGGCGCAAAAAAACTGTATTATTATGATTATTATTATATATGGCGGCCATCTTGGATTTTGGTGCTTTGCATTAAAATCTCTGAAGGGCTCCTAGGCTAACATTAATTAATAGGCCCTACGGGAGCCTTATGCCAAATATGGTGCTTTTATCAGTCAGGTAACGGTAATTTCACTATGCCACCTAACTAGAATGGGATGTATGTCATTTGTAGCCAATCTGACCCCTGATCTGTGACATTAGGAATGGGATGTATGTCATTTATAGCCAATCTGACTCCTGATCTGTGACTGGAGGAATGGGATGTATGTCACTTATAGCCAATCTGACCACTGATCTGTGACTGGAGGAATGGGATGTATGTCATTTATAGCCAATCTGACTCCTGATCTGTGACTGGAGGAATGGGATGTATGTCACTTATAGCCAATCTGACCCCTGATCTGTGACTGGAGGAATGGGATGTATGTCACTTATAGCCAATCTGACCACTGATCTGTGACTGGAGGAATGGGATGTATGTCACTTATAGCCAATCTGACCACTGATCTGTGGCTGGAGGAATGGGATGTATGTCATTTATAGCCAATCTGACTCCTGATCTGTGACTGGAGGAATGGGATGTATGTCACTTATAGCCAATCTGACCCCTGATCTGTGACTGGAGGAATGGGATGTATGTCACTTATAGCCAATCTGACCACTGATCTGTGACTGGAGGAATGGGATGTATGTCATTTATAGCCAATCTGACTCCTGATCTGTGACTGGAGGAATGGGATGTATGTCACTTATAGCCAATCTGACCCCTGATCTGTGACTGGAGGAATGGGATGTATGTCATTTATAGCCAATCTGACCCCTGATTGTGACTGGAGGAATTTGATGTACATGTATGTCATTTATAGCCAATCTGACCCCTGATCTGTGACTGGAGGAATGGGATGTATGTCACTTATAGCCAATCTGACCCTGGTTGTGACTGTAGGAATGGAAAGTATGTCATTTATAGCCAATCTGACCCCTGATATGTGACTGGAAGAATGGGATGTGTGTCACTTATAGCCAATCTGACCCCTGATTTGTGACTGGAGGAATGGGATGTATGTCACTTACAGCCAATCTGACCACTGATCTGTGACTGGAGGAATGGGATGTATGTTTATAGCCAATCTGACCCCTGATCTGAACTGGAGGAATGGGATGTATGTCACTTAAAGCCAATCTGACCCCTGATTGTGACTGGAGGAATTTGATTGTATGTATTATAGCCAATCTGGAAGACCCCTGTATGTCACTAAAGCCAATCTGACTGATTGTGATGAGGAATGATGTCATGTCTTTATAGCCAATCTGACCCCTGATCTGTGACTGGAGGAATGGGATGTATGTCACTTATAGCCAATCTGACCCCTGATATGTGACTGGAGGAATGGGATGTATTTCACTTATAGCCAATCTGACCCCTGATCTGTGACTGGAGGAATGGGATGTATGTCATTTATAGCCAATCTAACTCTTGGTCTGTGACTGGAGGAATGGGATGCATGTCACTTATAGCCAATATGACTCCTGATCTGTGACTGGAGGAATGGGATGTATGTCACTTATAGTCAATCTGACTACTGATTGTGACTGGACGAATGGGATGTATGTCATTTATAGCCAATCTATCTCCTGGTCAGTGACTGGAGGAATGGGATGTATGTCATTTTATAGCCCATTTAACTCCTGGTCTGTGACTGGAGGAATGGGATGTATGCCATTCATAGCCAATCTGACTCCTGATCTGTGACTGGAGGAATGGGATGTATGTCACTTATAGCCAATCTGACCCCTGGTTGGGACTGGAGGAATGGAATGTATCTCACTTATAGCCAATCTGACCCCTGATCTGTGACTGGAGGAATGGGATGTATGTCACTTATAGCCTATCTGACCCCTGACCTGTGACTGGAGGAATGGGATGTATGTCATTTATAGCCAATCTGACCCCTGATCTGTGACACTAGGAATGGGATGTATGTCATTTATAGCCAATCTGACTCCTGATCTGTGACTGGAGGAATGGGATGTATGTCACTTATAGCCAATCTGACCACTGATCTGTGACTGGAGGAATGGGATGTAAGTCATTTATAGCAAATCTGACTCCTGATCTGTGACTGGAGGAATGGGATGTATGTCACTTATAGCCAATCTGACCCCGGATCTGTGACTGGAGGAATGGGATGTATGTCACTTATAGCCAATGTGACCACTGATCTGTGACTGGAGGAATGGGATGTATGTCATTTATAGCCAATCTGACTCCTGATCTGTGACTGGAGGAATGGGATGTATGTCACGTATAGCCAATCTGACCACTGTTTGTGACTGGACGAATGGGATGTATGTCATTTATAGCCAATCTATCTCCTGGTCAGTGACTGGAGGAATGGGATGTATGTCATTTTATAGCCAATCTGACTCCTGGTCTGTGACTGGAGGAATGGGATGTATGTCACTTATAGCCAATCTGACCCCTGGTTGGGACTGGAGGAATGGAATGTATGTCACTTATAGCCAATCTGACCCCTGATATGTGACTGGAGGAATGGGATGTATGTCACTTATAGCCCATCTGACCCCTGGTCTGTGACTGGAGGAATGGGATGTATGTCATTTATAGCCCATCTGACCCCTGATCTGTGACTGGATGAATGGGATGTATATCATTTATAGCGAATCTGACTCCTGATCTGTCACTGGAGGAATGGGATGTATGTCATTTATAGTCAGTCTAACTCCTGATCTGTGACTGGAGGAATGGGATGTATGTCACTTATAGCCAATCTGACCCCTGATATGTGACTGGAGGAATGGGATGTATGTCATTTATTGCCAATCTGACGCCTGATCTGTGACTGGAGGAATGGGATGTATGTCACTTATAGCCAATCTGACCCCTGACCTGTGACTGGAGGAATGGGATGTATGTCATTTATAGCCAATCTTACCCCTGATCTGTGACATTTGGAATGGGATGTATGTTCATTTATAAGCCAATCTGACTCCTGATCTGTGACTGGAGGAATGGGATGTATGTCACTTATAGCCAATCTGACCACTGATCTGTGACTGGAGGAATGGGATGTAGGTCATTTATAGCAAATCTGACTCCTGATCTGTGACTGGAGGAATGGGATGTATGTCACTTATAGCCAATCTGACCCCTGATCTGTGACTGGAGGAATGGGATGTATGTCACTTAAAGCCAATCTGATCCCTGATTGTGACTGGAGGAATTTGATGTATGTCATTTATAGCCAATCTGACCCCTGATCTGTGACTGGAGGAATGGGATGTATGTCACTTATAGCCAATCTGACCCCTGGTTGGACTGTAGGAATGGAATGTATGTCATTTATAGTAATTTATAGCCAATCTGACCCACCCCTGATATGTGATTGGAGGAATGGGATGTATGTCTTACTAGCCAATCTGAACCCTGATTTTGTGACTCGAGGAATGGGATGTATGTCACTTATAGCCAATCTGACCACTGATCTGTGACTGGAGGAATGGGATGTATGTCACTTATAGCCAATCTAACCCCTGATCTGTGACTGGAGGAATGAGATGTATGTCACTTATAGCCGATCTGACCCCTGGTTGGGACTGGAGGAATGGAATGTATGTCACTTATAGACAATCTGACCACTGATCTGTGACTGGAGGAATGGGATGTATGTCACTTATAGCCAATCTGACCACTGATCTGTGACTGGAGGAATGGGATGTATGTCATTTATAGCCAATCTAACTCTTGGTCTGTGACTGGAGGAATGGGATGTATGTCATTTATAGCCATTTATAGCCAATCTGACTCCTGATCTGTGACTGGAGGAATGTGATGTATGTCACTTATAGCCAATCTGACCACTGATCTGTGACTGGAGGAATGGGATGTAAGTCATTTATAGCAAATCTGACTCCTGATCTGTGACTGGAGGAATGGGATGTATGTCACTTATAGCCAATCTGACCACTGATCTGTGACTGGAGGAATGGGATGTATGTCACTTATAGCCAATCTGACCACTGATCTGTGACTGGAGGAATGGGATGTATGTCACTTATAGCCAATCTGACCACTGATCTGTGACTGGAGGAATGGGATGTATGTCATTTATAGCCAATCTGACTCCTGATCTGACGGAGGACAATGGGATCTATGTCACTTATAGCCAATCTGACCCCTGATCTGTGACTGGTGGAATGGGATGTATGTCAGTTATAGCCAATGTGACCCCTGATCTGGGACTGGAGGAATGGGATGTATGTCACTTCTAGCCAATCTGACCGCTGATCTGTGACTGGAGGAATGGGATGTATGTCATTTATAGCGAATCTGACTCCTGATCTGTCACTGGAGGAATGGGATGTATGTCATTTATAGTCAGTCTAACTCCTGATCTGTGACTGGAGGAATGGGATGTATGTCACTTATAGCCAATCTGACCCCTGATATGTGACTGGAGGAATGGGATGTATGTCATTTATTGCCAATCTGACGCCTGATCTGTGACTGGAGGAATGGGATGTATGTCACTTATAGCCAATCTGACCCCTGACCTGTGACTGGAGGAATGGGATGTATGTCATTTATAGCCAATCTTACCCCTGATCTGTGACATTTGGAATGGGATGTATGTCATTTATAGCCAATCTGACTCCTGATCTGTGACTGGAGGAATGGGATGTATGTCACTTATAGCCAATCTGACCACTGATCTGTGACTGGAGGAATGGGATGTAGGTCATTTATAGCAAATCTGACTCCTGATCTGTGACTGGAGGAATGGGATGTATGTCACTTATAGCCAATCTGACCCCTGATCTGTGACTGGAGGAATGGGATGTATGTCACTTAAAGCCAATCTGATCCCTGATTGTGACTGGAGGAATTTGATGTATGTCATTTATAGCCAATCTGACCCCTGATCTGTGACTGGAGGAATGGGATGTATGTCACTTATAGCCAATCTGACCCCTGGTTGGGACTGTAGGAATGGAATGTATGTCATTTATAGTAATTTATAGCCAATCTGACCCCTGATATGTGATTGGAGGAATGGGATGTATGTCACTTATAGCCAATCTGAACCCTGATTTGTGACTCGAGGAATGGGATGTATGTCACTTATAGCCAATCTGACCACTGATCTGTGACTGGAGGAATGGGATGTATGTCACTTATAGCCAATCTAACCCCTGATCTGTGACTGGAGGAATGAGATGTATGTCACTTATAGCCGATCTGACCCCTGGTTGGGACTGGAGGAATGGAATGTATGTCACTTATAGACAATCTGACCACTGATCTGTGACTGGAGGAATGGGATGTATGTCACTTATAGCCAAATCTGAACCACTGATCTGTGACTGAGGAATGGGATGTATTCATTTATAGCCAATCTAACTCTTGGTCTGTGACTGGAGGAATGGGATGTATGTCAATTTATAGCCATTTATAGCCAATCTGACTCCTGATCTGTGACTGGAGGAATGTGATGTATGTCACTTATAGCCAATCTGACCACTGATCTGTGACTGGAGGTTTAATGGGATGTTAAGTCATTTATAGCAAATCTGACTCCTGATCAGTGACTGGAGGAATGGGATGTATGTCACTTATAGCCATCTGACCACTGATCTTGACTGGATGGAGGAATGGGAATTAGTACCTGACTCACTATGCCAATCAATGACCACTGATCTGTGACTGGAGGAATGGGATGTATGTCACTTATAGCCAATCTGACCACTGATCTGTGACTGGAGGAATGGGATGTATGTCATTTATAGCCAATCTGACTCCTGATCTGTGACTGGAGGAATGGGATCTATGTCACTTATAGCCAATCTGACCCCTGATCTGTGACTGGTGGAATGGGATGTATGTCAGTTATAGCCAATGTGACCCCTGATCTGGGACTGGAGGAATGGGATGTATGTCACTTCTAGCCAATCTGACCGCTGATCTGTGACTGGAGGAATGGGATGTATGTCATATATAGCCAATCTGACTCTTGATCTGTGACTGGAGGAATGGGATGTATGTCATTTATAGCCAATCTGACTCTTGATCTGTGACTGGAGGAATGGGATGTATGTCACTTATAGCCAATATGACCCCTGATCTGTGACTGGAGGAATGGGATGTATGTCATTTATAGCCAATCTGAACCCTGATCTGTGACTGGAGGAATGGGATGTATGTCACTTATAGCCAATCTGACCACTGATCTGTGACTGGAGGAATGGGATGTATGTCACTTATAGCCAGTCTAACTCCTGGTCTGTGACTGGAGGAATGGGATGTATGTCACTTATAACCCATCTAACTCCTGATCTGTGACTGGAGGAATTGGATGTATGTCACTTATAGCCCATCTAACTCCTGATCTGTGACTGGAGGAATGGGATGTATGTCATTTATAGCCAATTTAACTCCTGGTCTGTGACTGGAGGAATGGGATGTATGTCATTTATAGCCAAACTGACTCCTGATATATGACTGGAGGAATGGGATGTATGTCATTTATAGCTCATCTAGCTCCTGATCTGTGACTGGAGGAATGGGATGTATGTCATTTATAGCCAGTCTAACTCCTGGTCTGTGACTGGAGGAATGGGATGTATGTCACTTATAGCCAATCTGACCCCTGATATGTGACTGGAGGAATGGGATGTATGTCATTTACAGCCAATCTGACCCCTGATCTGTGACTGGAGGAATGGGATGTATGTCATTTAAAGCCAATCTGATCCCTGATCTGTGACTGCAGGAATGGGATGTATGTTACTTATAGCCAATATGACTCCTGATCTGTGACTGGAGGAATGGGATGTATGTCACTTATAGTCAATCTGACTACTGATAGTGACTGGAGGAATGGGATGTATGTCATATATAACCAATCTAAATCCTGGTATGTGACTGGAGGAATGGTATGTATGTCAACTTATTCGCCAATCTGCTAGCTGATCTGTGACTGGAGGGAATGGGAATGTATGTCATTACTAGCCATCTAGAGCGTGATCTGTAATGGAGGAATGGGATGTATGTCATTTATAGCCATAGAAACTCCTGGTCTGTGACGGGAGGGAATGGATGTAGTGTCATTTTTAGCCAATCTGACTCCTGATATGTGACTGTGGAATGGGATGCATGTCATTTATAGACCAATATAGATCCTGATCTGTGACTGAGGTATGGGATGTATGTCTTTTATATTCTTTTTTTTTGCCAATCTAACTCCTGGTTGTGGAATGAGGAATGGGATTGTATGGCACTTATTTCCAATCGCTGACCCCTGTTATGTGACTGGAGGGTATGGGATTGTATGTTTGTCATTTTTATCCAATATGACCTGATCTGTGAATGGAGGAATGGATGTATGTCACTTATAGCCAATCTGACCATGACCTGTGATGGAGGAATGGGATGTATGTCTTTTATAGCCAATCTGACCCCTGGTATATGTGACATTAGGAATGGGATGTTATGTCATTTTATAGCCTATTATGATCTGATCTGTGACTGGAGGAATGGGATGTATTGTAACTTATAGCCAATCTGACCCTGATCTGTGATGGAGGAATGGGTTGTATGTCACTTATAGCCAATCTGAACCACTGATCTGTGACTGGAGGAATGGGATGTTTGTCATTTATAGCCAATCTGTCTCTGATCTGTGACTGGAAGGTATGGGATCTATGTCACTTATAGCAATCTGACCCCTGTCTTGTGACTGAGTTGGAATGGGAGTATTGTCAAGTTATTGCAATGTGACCCCTGATCTGGGACTGGGAGGGAATGGAGGATGGGTGTATGTCACTTCTAGCCAAATTCTGAACGATGATCGCTGAGGAATGGGAATGTATGTCATTTATAGCCAATGACTCTTGAGCTGTGACTGGAAGGAATGGGATGTATTCATTTATAGCCAATCGTATAGCCATCAGACTCCTGATCTGTGACTGGAGGAATGGGATGTATGTCACTTATAGCCAATCTGACCCCTTGATCTGTGACTGGAGGAATGGGATGTATGTCACTTATAGCCAATATGACCCCTGATCTGTGGGACTGGAGGAATGGAATGTATGTCATTTATAGCCAATCGACCGCCCTGATCTGTGACTGGAGGAATGGGATGTATGTCACTTATAGCCAATCTGACCCCATCTGATCTGTGACTGGAGGAATGGGATGTATGTCACCTTTATAGCATTCTAACTCTGTCTGTGACTGGAGGAATGGGATGTATGTCATTTATAGCCAATCTGACTCTGATCTGTGACTGGAGGAATGGGATGTATGTCACTATAGCCATATACCTCCCCTGACTGTGACTGGAGGAACTATGGGATAATGTCCTTTATAGCCAATACACTTAAATCCCTGATCTGTGACTGGAGGAATGGGATGTATGTCATTTATATCGCCCCCCCCCCCCCCCAACTGACTCTGACCTACCTGACTGTGACTGGAGGAATGGATGTATGTCACTTATGCCCAGTCTAAACACCTGGTCTGACTGGAGGAATGGGATGTAATGTCACTTATAGCCCATCTAACTCCTAATCTTGATCTGAGGAATTGGATGTATGTTCCACTTATTACCCATCCAACCTCCTGGAGGCTGTGGACTGGAAGGGAATGGGAAGTAATGTCATTTATAGCCAATTTAACCTCCTGGTCTGTGACTGGAGGAAAGGGAATGTATGTCATTTATAAGCCAAACTGCCTCCTGATATATGACTGGAGGAAAGGATGTATGTCCTTTATAGCTCATCTAGCTCCTGATCTAATGACTGGAAGGAATGGGATGTTAATGTTCAATTTTTATAGCCATCCTACCCTGGTCTTTGGATGGAGGAAATGGGAATATGTCACATTTACAGCCAATCTGACCCTGATGGAGACTGGAGGAAATGGGATGATGTCATACCAGCCAATCTTACCCCCTTGATCGGTGACTGTAGGAATGGGATGTATGTCATTTAAAGCCAATCTGATCCCTGATCTGTGACTGCAGGAATGGGATGTATGTTACTTATAGCCAATATGACTCCTGATCTGTGACTGGAGGAATGGGATGTATGTCACTTATAGTCAATCTGACTACTGATTGTGACTGGAGGAATGGGATGTATGTCATATATAACCAATCTAAATCCTGGTATGTGACTGGAGGAATGGGATGTATGTCACTTATTGCCAATCTGACTCCTGATCTGTGACTGGAGGAATGGGATGTATGTCACTTATAGCCCATCTAGCTCCTGATCTGTAACTGGAGGAATGGGATGTATGTCATTTATAGCCCATCTAACTCCTGGTCTGTGACTGGAGGAATGGGATGTATGTCATTTATAGCCAATCTGACTCCTGATATGTGACTGTAGGAATGGGATGCATGTCATTTATAGCCCATCTAGCTCCTGATCTGTGACTGGAGGAATGGGATGTATGTCATTTATAGCCAATCTAACTCCTGGTCTGTGACTGGAGGAATGGGATGTATGGCACTTATTACCAATCTGACCCCTGATATGTGACTGGAGGAATGGGATGTATGTCATTTATAGCCAATCTGACCCCTGATCTGTGACTGGAGGAATGGGATGTATGTCACTTATAGCCAATCTGACCCCTGACCTGTGACTGGAGGAATGGGATGTATGTCATTCATAGCCAATCTGACCCCTGATATGTGACATTAGGAATGGGATGTATGTCATTTATAGCCAATCTGACTCCTGATCTGTGACTGGAGGAATGGGATGTATGTAACTTATAGCCAATCTGACCCCTGATCTGTGACTGGAGGAATGGGATGTATGTCACTATAGCCAATCTGACCACTGATCTTTGACTGGAGGAATTGGATGTAATGTCACTTATAGCCAATCTGACCCTGATCTGTGACTGGAGGATGGGACGTATGTCACTTTAAAAGCCAATCTGACCCCTGATTTGTGACTGGAGGAATTTGATGTATGTCATTTATAGCCAATCTGACCCCTGATCTGTGACTGGAGGAATGGGATGTATGTCACTGACGTATAGCCAATATAACCCCTGATCTGTGACTGGAGGAATGGGATGTATGTCATTTATAGCCAATATGACCCCTGATCTGTGACTGGAGGAATGGGATGTATGTCATTTATAGCAATCTTAACCCAAAAGATCTGTGACCTGTAGGAATGGGATTTTGGTATGTCCCCACTTATAGCCAATCTGACCACTGATCTGTGACTGGAGGAATGGGATGTATGTCACTTATAGCCAGTCTAACTCCTGGTCTGTGACTGGAGGAATGGGATGTATGTCACTTATAGCCCATCTAACTCCTGATCTGTGACTGGAGGAATTGGATGTATGTCACTTATAGCCCATCTAACTCCTGATCTGTGACTGGAGGAATGGGATGTATGTCATTTATAGCCAATTTAACTCCTGGTCTGTGACTGGAGGAATGGGATGTATGTCATTTATAGCCAAACTGACTCCTGATATATGACTGGAGGAATGGGATGTATGTCATTTATAGCTCATCTAGCTCCTGATCTGTGACTGGAGGAATGGGATGTATGTCATTTATAGCCAGTCTAACTCCTGGTCTGTGACTGGAGGAATGGGATGTATGTCACTTATAGCCAATCTGACCCCTGATATGTGACTGGAGGAATGGGATGTATGTCATTTACAGCCAATCTGACCCCTGATCTGTGACTGGAGGAATGGGATGTATGTCATTTAAAGCCAATCTGATCCCTGATCTGTGACTGCAGGAATGGGATGTATGTTACTTATAGCCAATATGACTCCTGATCTGTGACTGGAGGAATGGGATGTATGTCACTTATAGTCAATCTGACTACTGATTGTGACTGGAGGAATGGGATGTATGTCATATATAACCAATCTAAATCCTGGTATGTGACTGGAGGAATGGGATGTATGTCACTTATTGCCAATCTGACTCCTGATCTGTGACTGGAGGAATGGGATGTATGTCACTTATAGCCCATCTAGCTACTGATCTGTAACTGGAGGAATGGGATGTATGTCATTTATAGCCAATCTAACTCCTGGTCTGTGACTGGAGGAATGGGATGTATGGCACTTATTACCAATCTGACCCCTGATATGTGACTGGAGGAATGGGATGTATGTCATTTATAGCCAATCTGACCCCTGATCTGTGACTGGAGGAATGGGATGTATGTCACTTATAGCCAATCTGACCCCTGACCTGTGACTGGAGGAATGGGATGTATGTCATTTATAGCCAATCTGACCCCTGATATGTGACATTAGGAATGGGATGTATGTCATTTATAGCCAATCTGACTCCTGATCTGTGACTGGAGGAATGGGATGTATGTAACTTATAGCCAATCTGACCCCTGATCTGTGACTGGAGGAATGGGATGTATGTCACTTATAGCCAATCTGACCACTGATCTTTGACTGGAGGAATTGGATGTATGTCACTTATAGCCAATCTGACCCCTGATCTGTGACTGGAGGAATGGGATGTATGTCACTTAAAGCCAATCTGACCCCTGATTGTGACTGGAGGAATTTGATGTATGTCATTTATAGCCAATCTGACCCCTGATCTATGACTGGAGGAATGGGATGTATGTCACTGACGTATAGCCAATATAACCCCTGATCTGTGACTGGAGGAATGGGATGTATGTCATTTATAGCCAATCTAACTCCTGGTCTGTGACTGGAGGAATGGGATGTATGTCACTTATAGCCCATCCGACACCTGATCTGTGACTGGAGGAATGGGATGTATGTCACTTATAGCCAATATGACTCCTGATCTGTGACTGGAGGAATGGGATGTATATCACTTATAGCCTATCTGACCCCTGATATGTGACTGGAGGAATGGGATGTATGTCATTTATAGCCAATCTGACCCCTGATCTGTGACTGGAGGAATGCGATGTATGTCATTTATAGCCCATCTAACTCCTTGTCTGTGACTGGAGGAATGGGATGTATGCCATTTATAGCGAATCTGACTCCTGATCTGTGACTGGAGGAATGGGATGTATGTCACTTATAGCCAATATGACTCCTGATCTGTGACTGGAGGAATGGGATGTATGTCACTTATAGTCAATCTGACTACAGATTGTGACTGGAGGAATGGGATGTATGACATGTATAGCCAATCTAACTCCTGGTCTGTGACTGGAGGAATGGGATGTATGTCATTTATAGTCAATCTATCTCTTGGTCAGTGTCTGGAAGAATGGGATGTATGTCATGTATAGCCAATCTAACTCCTGGTCTGTGACTGGAGGAATGGGATGTATGTCATTTATAGCCCATCCGACCCTGATCTGTGACTGGAGGAATGGGATGTATGTCACTTATAGCCTATCTGACCCCTGATATGTGACTGGAGGAATGGGATGTATGTCATTTATAGCCAATCTGACCCCTGAACTTTGACTGGAGGAATGCGATGTATGTCATTTATAGCCAATCTGACCCCTGATCTGTGACATTAGGAATGGGATGTATGTCATTTAATGCCTATCTGACTCCTGATCTGTGACTGGAGGAATGGGATGTATGTCACTTATAGCCAATCTGACCCCTGATCTGTGACTGGAGGAATGGGATGTATGTCACTTATAGCCAATCTGACCACTGATCTGTGACTGGAGGAATGGGATGTATGTCACTTATAGCCAATCTGACCCCTGATCTGTGACTGAAGGAATGGGATGTATGTCACTTAAAGCCAATCTGACCCCTGCTTGTGACTGGAGGAATGGGATGTATGTCACGTATAGCCAATATGACCCCTGGTTGGGACTGGAGGAATGGAATGTATGTCATTTATAGCCAATCTGACCCCTGATATGTGACTGGAGGAATGGGATGTATTTCAGTTATAGCCAATCTGACCCCTGATCTGTGACAGGAGGAATGGGATGTATGTCATTTATAGCCAATCTAACTCCTGGTCTGTGACTGGAGGTATGGGATGTACGTCACGTATAGCCCATCTAACTCCTGATCTGTGACTGGAGGAATGGGATGTATGTCACTTATAGCCCATCTAGCTCCTGATCTGTAACTGGAGGAATGGGATGTATGTGATTTATAGCCAATCTAACTCCTGGTCTGTGACTGGAGGAATGGGATGTATGTCATTTATAGCCAATCTGACTCCTGATATGTGACTGTAGGAATGGGATGCATGTCATTTATAGCCCATCTAGCTCCTGATCTGTGACTGGAGGAATTGGATGTATGTCATTTATAGCCAATCTAACTCCTGGTCTGTGACTGGAGGAATGGGATGTATGTCACTTATTACCAATCTGACCCCTGATATGTGACTGGAGGAATGGGATGTATGTCATTTATAGCCAATTTGACCCCTGATCTGTGACTGGAGGAATGGGATGTATGTCACTTATAGCCAATCTGACCCCTGACCTGTGACTGGAGGAATGGGATGTATGTCATTTATAGCCAATCTGACCCCGGATATGTGACATTAGGAATGGGATGTATGTCATTTATAGCCAATCTGACTCCTGATCTGTGACTGGAGGAATGGGATGTATGTAACTTATAGCCAATCTGACCCCTGATCTGTGACTGGAGGAATGGGATGTATGTCACTTATAGCCAATCTGACCACTGATCTGTGACTGGAGGAATTGGATGTATGTCACTTATTGCCAATCTGACCCCTGATCTGTGACTGGAGGAATGGGATGTATGTCACTTAAAGCCAATCTGACCCCTGATTGTGACTGGAGGAATGGGATGTATGTCATTTATAGCCAATCTGACCCCTGATCTGTGACTGGAGGAATGGGATGTATGTCACTGACGTATAGCCAATATAACCCCTGATCTGTGACTGGAGGAATGGGATGTATGTCATTTATAGCCAATCTAACTCCTGGTCTGTGACTGGAGGAATGGGATGTATGTCACTTATAACCCATCCGACACCTGATCTGTGACTGGAGGAATGGGATGTATGTCACTTATAGCCAATATGACTCCTGATCTGTGACTGGAGGAATGGGATGTATGTCACTTATAGTCAATCTGACTACTGATTGTGACTGGAGGAATGGGATGTATGTCATGTATAGCCAATCTAACTCCTGGTCTGTGACTGGAGGAATGGGATGTATGTCACTTATTGCCAATCTGACTCCTGGTCTGTGACTGGAGGAATGGGATGTATGTCATGTATAGCCAATCTAACTCCTGGTCTGTGACTGGAGGAATGGGATGTATGTCATTTATAGCCCATCCGACCCCTGATCTGTGACTGGAGGAATTGAATGTATGTCACTTATAGCCAATCTGATTCCTGATATGTGACTGGAGGAATGGGATTTATGTCACGTATAGCCAATCTGACCACTGATTGTGACTTGACGAATGGGATGTATGTCATTTATAGCCTATCTATCTCTTGGTCAGTGACTGGAGGAATGGGATGAATGTCATTTTATAGCCCATCTAACTCCTTGTCTGTGACTGGAGGAATGGGATGTATGCCATTTATAGCGAATCTGACTCCTGATCTGTGACTGGAGGAATGGGATGTATGTCACTTATAGCCAATATGACTCCTGATCTGTGACTGGAGGAATGGGATGTATGTCACTTATAGTCAATCTGACTACAGATTGTGACTGGAGGAATGGGATGTATGTCATGTATAGCCCATCTAACTCCTGGTCTGTGACTGGAGGAATGGGATGGATGTCACTGAAAGCCAATATGACCCCTGGTTGGGACTGGAGGAATGGAATGTAAGTCATTTATAGCCAATCTGACCCCTGATCTGTGACAGGAATGGGATGTATGTCATTTATAGCCAATCTGACCCCTGATATGTGACAGGAGGAATGGGATGTATTTCACTTATAGCCAATATAACCCCTGATCTGTGACTGGAGGAATGGGATGTATGTCATTTATAGCCAATCTAACTCCTGGTCTGTGACTGGAGGAATGGGATGTATGTCACTTATAGCCCATCCGACCCCTTATCTTTGACTGGAGGAATGGGATGTATGTCACTTATAGCCAATATGACTCCTGATCTGTGACTGGAGGAATGGGATGTATGTCACTTATAGTCAATCTGACTACTGATTGTGACTGGAGGAATGGGATGTATGTCATTTATAGCCAATCTCACCCCTGATCTGTGACTGGAGGAATGGGATGTATGTCATTTATAGCCAATCTAACTCCTGGTCTGTGACTGGAGGAATGGGATGTATGTCATTTATAGCCAATCTAACTCCTGGTCTGTGACTGGAGGAATGGGATGTATGTCACTTATAGCCCATCCGACACCTGATCTGTGACTGGAGGAATGGGATGTATGTCACTTATAGCCAATATGACTCCTGATCTGTGACTGGAGGAATGGGATGTATGTCACTTATAGTCAATCTGACT
Source organism: Conchocele bisecta (assembly GCA_029237695.1). Classification (NCBI taxonomy): domain Eukaryota; kingdom Metazoa; phylum Mollusca; class Bivalvia; order Lucinida; family Thyasiridae; genus Conchocele; species Conchocele bisecta. The sequence goes on along the minus strand of CM055276.1, from coordinate 17,478,811 downwards.
ACTGATTGTGACTGGAGGAATGGGATATGTCATGTATAGCCAATCTAACTCCTGGTCTGTGACTGGAGGAATGGGATGTATGTCACTTATAGCCAATCTGACCCCTGGTCTGTGACTGGAGGAATGGGATGTATGTCATGTATAGCCAATCTAACTCCTGGTCTGTGACTGGAGGAATGGGATGTATGTCATAGCCCATCCGACCCATGATCTGTGACTGGAGGAATGGAATGTATGTCACTTATAGCCAATCTGATTCCTGATATGTGACTGGAGGAATGGGATGTATGTCACGTATAGCCAATCTGACCACTGATTGTGACTGGACGAATGGGATGTATGTCATTTATAGCCTATCTATCTCTTGGTCAGTGACTGGAGGAATGGGATGAATGTCATTTTATAGCCCATCTAACTCCTTGTCTGTGACTGGAGGAATGGGATGTATGCCATTTATAGCTAATCTGACTCCTGATCTGTGACTGGAGGAATGGGATGTATGTCACTTATAGCCAATATGACTCCTGATCTGTGACTGGAGGAATGGGATGTATGTCACTTATAGTCAATCTGACTACAGATTGTGACTGGAGGAATGGGATGTATGTCATGTATAGCCAATCTAACTCCTGGTCTGTGACTGGAGGAATGGGATGTATGTCATTTATAGCCAATCTATCTCTTGGTCAGTGACTGGAAGAATGGGATGTATGTCATGTATAGCCAATCTAACTCCTGGTCTGTGACTGGAGGAATGGGATGTATGCCATTTATAGCCCATCCGACCCCTGATCTGTGACTGGAGGAATGGAATGTATGTCACTTATAGCCAATCTGACTCCTGATATGTGACTGGAGGAATAGGATGTATGTCACGTATAGCCTATCTGACCACTGATTGTGACTGGACGAATGGGATGTATGTCATTTACAGCCAATCTATCTCTTGGTCAGCGACTGGAGGAATGGGATGAATGTCATTTTATAGCCGATCTAACTCCTTGTCTGTGACTGGAGGAATAGGGATGTATGCCATGTTTATAGCGAATCTTGACTCCTGATCTGTGACTGGAGGAATGGGATGTATGTCACTTAAAGCCAATCTGACCCCTGATTGTGACTGGAGGAATTTGATGTATGTCATTTATAGCCAATCTGACCCCTGATCTGTGACTGGAGGAATGGGATGTATGTCACATATAGCCAATCTGACCCCTGGTTGGGACTGGAGGAATGGAATGTATGTCATTTATAGCCAATCTGACCCCTGATATGTGACTGGAGGAATGGGATGTATTTCACTTATAGCCAATCTGACCCCTGAGCTGTGACTGGAGGAATGGGATGTATGCCACTTATAGACAATCTGACCCATGACATGTGACTGGAGGAATGGGATGTATGTCATTTAAAGCCAATTTGACCCCTGATCTGTGACTGGAGGAATGGGATGTATGTCATTTATAGCCAATCTGACTCCTGATCTGTGACTGGAGGAATGGGATGTATGCCACTTATAACCAATCTAACTCCTGATCTGTGAATGGAGGAATGGGATGTATGTCACTTATAGCCAAGCTGACCCCTGATATGTGACTGGAGGAATGGGATGTATGTCACTTATAGCCAATCTGACCCCTGATCTGTGACTGGAGGAAAGGGATGTATGTCATTTATAGCCAATCTGACCCCTGATCTGTGACTGGAGGAATGGGATGTATGTCACTTAAAACCATCTGCACCCCTGATCTGTGACTGGAGGAATGGGATGTATGTCACTTATAGCCAATCAGTCCCCTGGTTGGGACTGGAGGAATGGAATGTATTTCACTTATAGCCAATCTGACCCCTGATCTGTGACTGGAGGAATGGGATTCATGTCATTTATAGCCAATGTAACTCCTGGTCTGTCACTGGAGGAATGGAAACTGTGTCTTTTATACCCAATCTAACTCCTGATATGTGACTGGAGGAATGGGATGTATGTCATTTACTGCCAATCTGACTCCTGATCTGTGACTGGAGGAATGGGATGTATGTCATTTATAGCCAATCTGACCCCTGATATGTGACAGGAGGAATGGGATGTATTTCACTTATAGCCAATATAACCCCTGATCTGTGACTGGAGGAATGGGATGTATGTCATTTATAGCCAATCTAACTCCTGGTCTGTGACTGGAGGAATGGGATGTATGTCACTTATAGCCCATCCGACCCCTTATCTTTGACTGGAGGAATGGGATGTATGTCACTTATAGCCAATATGACTCCTGATCTGTGACTGGAGGAATGGGATGTATGTCACTTATAGTCAATCTGACTACTGATTGTGACTGGAGGAATGGGATGTATGTCATTTATAGCCAATCTCACCCCTGATCTGTGACTGGAGGAATGGGATGTATGTCATTTATAGCCAATCTAACTCCTGGTCTGTGACTGGAGGAATGGGATGTATGTCATTTATAGCCAATCTAACTCCTGGTCTGTGACTGGAGGAATGGGATGTATGTCACTTATAGCCCATCCGACACCTGATCTGTGACTGGAGGAATGGGATGTATGTCACTTATAGCCAATATGACTCCTGATCTGTGACTGGAGGAATGGGATGTATGTCACTTATAGTCAATCTGACTACTGATTGTGACTGGAGGAATGGGATATGTCATGTATAGCCAATCTAACTCCTGGTCTGTGACTGGAGGAATGGGATGTATGTCACTTATAGCCAATCTGACCCCTGGTCTGTGACTGGAGGAATGGGATGTATGTCATGTATAGCCAATCTAACTCCTGGTCTGTGACTGGAGGAATGGGATGTATGTCATTTATAGCCCATCCGACCCATGATCTGTGACTGGAGGAATGGAATGTATGTCACTTATAGCCAATCTGATTCCTGATATGTGACTGGAGGAATGGGATGTATGTCACGTATAGCCAATCTGACCACTGATTGTGACTGGACGAATGGGATGTATGTCATTTATAGCCTATCTATCTCTTGGTCAGTGACTGGAGGAATGGGATGAATGTCATTTTATAGCCCATCTAACTCCTTGTCTGTGACTGGAGGAATGGGATGTATGCCATTTATAGCTAATCTGACTCCTGATCTGTGACTGGAGGAATGGGATGTATGTCACTTATAGCCAATATGACTCCTGATCTGTGACTGGAGGAATGGGATGTATGTCACTTATAGTCAATCTGACTACAGATGTGACTGGAGGAATGGGATGTATGTCATGTATAGCCAATCTAACTCCTGGTCTGTGACTGGAGGAATGGGATGTATGTCATTTATAGCCAATCTATCTCTTGGTCAGTGACTGGAAGAATGGGATGTATGTCATGTATAGCCAATCTAACTCCTGGTCTGTGACTGGAGGAATGGGATGTATGCCATTTATAGCCCATCCGACCCCTGATCTGTGACTGGAGGAATGGAATGTATGTCACTTATAGCCAATCTGACTCCTGATATGTGACTGGAGGAATAGGATGTATGTCACGTATAGCCTATCTGACCACTGATTGTGACTGGACGAATGGGATGTATGTCATTTACAGCCAATCTATCTCTTGGTCAGCGACTGGAGGAATGGGATGAATGTCATTTTATAGCCGATCTAACTCCTTGTCTGTGACTGGAGGAATGGGATGTATGCCATTTATAGCGAATCTGACTCCTGATCTGTGACTGGAGGAATGGGATGTATGTCACTTAAAGCCAATCTGACCCCTGATTGTGACTGGAGGAATTTGATGTATGTCATTTATAGCCAATCTGACCCCTGATCTGTGACTGGAGGAATGGGATGTATGTCACATATAGCCAATCTGACCCCTGGTTGGGACTGGAGGAATGGAATGTATGTCATTTATAGCCAATCTGACCCCTGATATGTGACTGGAGGAATGGGATGTATTTCACTTATAGCCAATCTGACCCCTGAGCTGTGACTGGAGGAATGGGATGTATGCCACTTATAGACAATCTGACCCATGACATGTGACTGGAGGAATGGGATGTATGTCATTTAAAGCCAATTTGACCCCTGATCTGTGACTGGAGGAATGGGATGTATGTCATTTATAGCCAATCTGACTCCTGATCTGTGACTGGAGGAATGGGATGTATGCCACTTATAACCAATCTAACTCCTGATCTGTGAATGGAGGAATGGGATGTATGTCACTTATAGCCAAGCTGACCCCTGATATGTGACTGGAGGAATGGGATGTATGTCACTTATAGCCAATCTGACCCCTGATCTGTGACTGGAGGAAAGGGATGTATGTCATTTATAGCCAATCTGACCCCTGATCTGTGACTGGAGGAATGGGATGTATGTCACTTAAAACCAATCTGACCCCTGATCTGTGACTGGAGGAATGGGATGTATGTCACTTATAGCCAATCAGTCCCCTGGTTGGGACTGGAGGAATGGAATGTATTTCACTTATAGCCAATCTGACCCCTGATCTGTGACTGGAGGAATGGGATTCATGTCATTTATAGCCAATGTAACTCCTGGTCTGTCACTGGAGGAATGGAAACTGTGTCTTTTATACCCAATCTAACTCCTGATATGTGACTGGAGGAATGGGATGTATGTCATTTACTGCCAATCTGACTCCTGATCTGTGACTGGAGGAATGGGATGTATGTCATTTATAGCCAATCTAAATCCTGGTCTGTGACTGGAGGAATGGGATGTATGTCACTTATAGCAAATCTGACCCCTGATATGTGACTGGAGGAATGGGATCTATGTCATTTATAGCCAGTCTAACTCCTGATCTGTGACTGGAGGAATGGGATGTATGTCACTTATAGCCAATCTGACCCCTGATATGTGACTGGAGGAATGGGATGTATTTCACTTATAGCCAATCTGACCCCTGATTTGTGACTGGAGGAATGGGATGTATGTCATTTATAGGCAATCTAACTCCTGATCTGTGACCCGAGGAATGGGATGTATGCCACTTATAGCCAATCTAACTCCTGATTTGTGACTGGAGGAATGGGATGTATGTCACTTATAGCCCATCTAACACCTGGTCTGTGACTGGAGGAATGGGATGTATGTCATTTATAGCCAATCTAACTCCTCGTCTGTGACTGGAGGAATGGGATGTATGTCATTTATAGCCAATCTGACCCCTAATATGTGACTAGAGGAATAGGATGAATATTCATTTATAGGCAGTCTAACTCCTGATCGTTGGACTGGAGGAATGGGATGTATGTCACTTATAGCCAATCTGACTACTGATACTGTGACTGGAGGAATGGGATGTCTTTAATGGCCAATCTAACTCCTGATATGGTGACTGGATGAATGGGATGTATGTCATTTATAGCCAATCTGACTCCTGTCTGTGACTGGAGGAATGGGATGTATCCACGTCACTAAGCCCATCTGACCCCTGATCTGTGACAGGAGGAATGGGATGTTATTTCACTTATAGCCAATCTGACTCCTGATCTGTGACTGGAGGAATGGGATGTATGTCACGTATAACCAATCTGACCACTGATTGTGACTGGAGGAATGGGATGTATGTCATTTATAGCCAATCTAACTCCTGGTCAGTTACTGGAGGAATGGGATGTATGTCATTTTATAGCCCATCTAACTCCTGATCTGTGACTGGAGGAATGGGATGTATGTCACGTATAGCCAATCTGACCACTGATTATGACTGGAGGAATGGGATGTATGTCATTTATAGCCAATCTAACTCCTGGTCAGTTACTGGAGGAATGGTATGTATGTAATTTTATAGCCCATCTAACTCCTGATCTGTGACTGGAGGAATGGGATGTATGTCATTTTATAGCGCATCTAACTCCTGATATGTGACTGGAGGAATGGGATGTATGTCATTTATAGCCAATCTGACTCCTGATCTGTGACTGGAGGAATGGGATGTATGTCACTTATAGCCAATCTAACCCCTGATATGTGACTGGAGGAATGGGATGTATGTCATTTATAGCGAATTTGACCCCAGATCTGTGACTGGAGGAATGGGATGTATGTCATTTATAGCCAATCTGACTCCTGATCTGTGACTGGAGGAATGGGATGTATGTCACTTATAGCCAATCTGACCCCTGATCTGTGACTGGAGGAATGGGATGTATGTCACTTATAGCCAATCTGACCCCTGATCTGTGACTGGAGGAATGGGATGTATGTCACATACAGCCAATCTGACCCCTGGTTGGGACTGGAGGAATGGAATGTATTTCACTTATAGCCAATCTGACCCCTGATCTGTGACTGGAGGAATGGGATGTATGTCATTTATAGCTAATCTAACTCCTGGTCTGTGACTGGAGGAATGGGATGTATGTCACTTATAGTCAATCTGACCACTTATAGTCAATCTGACCCCTGGTTGGGACTGGAGGAATGGAATGTATGTCACTTATAGCCAATCTGACCCCTGATATGTGACTGGAGGAATGGGATGTATTCCACTTATAGACCATCTGACCCCTGATCTGTGACTGGAGGAATGGGATGTATGTCACTTATAGACCATCTGACCCCTGATCTGTGACTGGAGGAATGGGATGTATGTCACTTATAGCCAATTTGACTCCTGATCTGTGACTGGAGGAATGGGATGTATGTCATTTATAGCCAATCTAACTCCTAGTCTGTGACTGGAGGAATGGGATGTATGTCACTTATAGCCAATCTGACCCCTGACGTGTGACTGGAGGAATGGGATGTATGTCATTTATAGCCAATCTGACCCCTGATCTGTGACTGGAGGAATGGGATGTATGCCATTTATAGCCAATCTGAATCCTGATCTGTGACTGGAAGAATGGGATGTATGTCACTTATAGCCCATCTAACACCTGGTCTGTGACTGGAGGAATGGGATGTATGTCATTTATAGCCAATCTAACTCCTCGTCTGTGACTGGAGGAATGGGATGTATGTCATTTATAGCCAATCTGACCCCTAATATGTTACTAGAGGAATGGGATGTATGTCATTTATAGGCAGTCTAACTCCTGATCTGTGACTGGAGGAATGGGATGTATGTCACTTATAGCCAATCTGACTCCTGATCTGTGACTGGAGGAATGAGATGTGTCTTTTATGACCAATCTAACTCCTGATATGTGACTGGATGAATGGGATGTATGTCATTTATAGCCAATCTGACTCCTGGTCTGTGACTGGAGGAATGGGATGTATGTCACGTATAGCCAATCTGACCACTGATTGTGACTGGAGGAATGGGATGTATGTCATTTATAGCCAATCTAACTCCTGGTCAGTTACTGGAGGAATGGGATGTATGTCATTTTATAGCCCATCTAACTCCTGATCTGTGACTGGAGGAATGGGATGTATGTCATTTTATAGCGCATCTAACTCTTGATATGTGACTGGAGGAATGGGATGAATGTCATTTATAGCCAATCTGACTCCTGATCTGTGACTGGAGGAATGGGATGTATGTCATTTATAGCCAATCTGACCTCAGATCTGTGACTGGAGGAATGGGATGTATGTCATTTATAGCCAATCTGACTCCTGATCTGTGACTGGAGGAATGGGATGTATGTCATTTATAGCCAATCTGACTCCTGATCTGTGACTGGAGGAATGGGATGTATGTCACTTATAGCCAATCTGACCCCTGATATGTGACTGGAGGAATGGGATGTATGTCACTTATAGCCAATCTGACCCCTGATCTGTGACTGGAGGAATGGGATGTATGTCACATATAGCCAATCTGACCCCTGGTTGGGACTGGAGGAATGGAATGTATTTCACTTATAGCCAATCTGACCCCTGATCTGTGACTGGAGGAATGGGATGTTTGTCATTTATAGCTAATCTAACTCCTGGTCTGTGACTGGAGGCATGGGATGTATGTCACTTATAGTCAATCTGACCACTTATAGTCAATCTGACCCCTGGTTGGGACTGGAGGAATGGAATGTATGTCACTTATAGCCAATCTGACCCCTGATATGTGACTGGAGGAATGGGATGTATGTCACTTATAGACCATCTCACCCCTGATCTGTGACTGGAGGAATGGGATGTATGTCACTTATAGCCAATTTGACTCCTGATCTGTGACTGGAGGAATGGGATGTATGTCACTTATTGCCATTCTGACCACTGATTGTGACTGGAGGAATGGGATGTATGCCATTTATAGCCAATCTAACTCCTGGTCAGTGACTGGAGGAATGGGATGTATGTCATTTTAAAGCCCATCTAACTCCTGATCTTTGACTGGAGGAATGGGATGTATGTCATTTATAGGCAATCTAACTCCTGATCAGTTACTGGAGGAATGGGATGTATGTCATTTTATAGCCCATCTAACTCCTGATCTGTGACTGGAGGAATGGGATGTATGTCACGTATAGCCAATCTGACCACTGATTGTGACTGGAGGAATGGGATGTATGTCATTTATAGCCAATCTAACTCCTGGTCAGTTACTGGAGGAATGGGATGTATGTCATTTTATAGCCCATCTAACTCCTGATCTGTGACTGGAGGAATCGGATGTATGTCATTTTATAGCGCATCTAACTCCTGATGTGACTGGAGGAATGGGGATAATGTCATTTATAGCTAATCTGACTCCTGATCTGTGACTGGAGGAATGGGATGTATGTCATTTATAGCCAATCTGACCCCAGATCTGTGACTGGAGGAATGGGATGTATGTCATTTATAGCCAATCTGACTCCTGATCTGTGACTGGAGGAATGGGATGAATGTCATTTATAGCCAATCTGACTCCTGATCTGTGACTGGAGAATGGGATGTATGTCACTTATAGCCAATCTGACCCCTGAGTGTACTGGAGGAATGGGATGTATGTCACTTATAGCCAATCTGACCCCTGATCTGTGACTGGAAGGAATGGATGTATGTCACATATAGCCAATCTGACCCCTGTTTGGGACTGGAGGAATGGAATGTATTTCACTTATAGCCAATCTGACCCCGTGATCTGTGACTGGAGGAATAGGATGTTTGTAATTTATAGCTAATCTAACTCCTGGTCTGTGACTGGAGGCATGGGATGTATGTCACTTATAGTCAATCTGACCACTTATAGTCAATCTGACCCCTGGTTGGGACTGGAGGAATGGAATGTATGTCACTTATAGCCAATCTGACCCCTGATATGTGACTGGAGGAATGGGATGTATGTCACTTATAGACCATCTGACCCCTGATCTGTGACTGGAGGAATGGGATGTATGTCACTTATAGCCAATTTGACTCGATCTGTGACTGGAGGAATGGGATGTATGTCACTTATAGCCATTCTGACCACTGATTGTGACTGGAGGAATGGGATGTATGCCATTTATAGCCAATCTAACTCCTGGTCAGTGACTGGAGGAATGGGATGTATGTCATTTTAAAGCCCATCTAACTCCTGATCTTTGACTGGAGGAATGGGATGTATGTCATTTATAGGCAATCTAACTCCTGATCTGTTACTCGAGGAATGGGATGTATGCCACTTATAGCCAATCTAACTCCTGATCTGTGACTGGAGGAATGGGATGTATGTCACTTATAGCCCATCTAACACCTGGTCTGTGACTGGAGGAATTGGATGTATGCCATTTATAGCCAATCTGACTCCTGATCTGTGACTGGAGGAATGGGATGTGTGTCTTTTATAGCCAATCTAACTCCTGATATGTGACTGGAGGAATGGGATGTATGTCATTTATAGCCAATCTGACTCTTGATCTGTGACTGGAGGAATGGGATGTATATCATTTATAGCCAACCTAACTCCTGGTCTGTGACTGGAGGAATGGGATGTATGTCACTTATAGCCAATCTGACCCCTGATCTGTGACTGGAGGAATGGGATGTATGTAACTTATAGCCAATCTGACCCCTGATCTGTGGCTGGAGGAATGGGATGTATGTCATTTATAGCCAATCTGACCCCAGATCTGTGACTGGAGGAATGGGATGTATGTCACTTATAGCCAATCTGACCCCTGACGTGTGACTGGAGGAATGGGATGTATGTCATTTATAGCCAATCTGACCCCTGATCTGTGACTGGAGGAATGGGATGTATGCCATTTATAGCCAATCTGAATCCTGATCTGTGACTGGAAGAATGGGATGTATGTCACTTATAGCCCATCTAACACCTGGTCTGTGACTGGAGGAATGGGATGTATGTCATTTATAGCCAATCTAACTCCTCGTCTGTGACTGGAGGAATGGGATGTTTGTCATTTATAGCCAATCTGACCCCTAATATGTTACTAGAGGAATGGGATGTATGTCATTTATAGGCAGTCTAACTCCTGATCTGTGACTGGAGGAATGGGATGTATGTCACTTATAGCCAATCTGACTCCTGATCTGTGACTGGAGGAATGAGATGTGTCTTTTATGGCCAATCTAACTCCTGATATGTGACTGGATGAATGGGATGTATGTCATTTATAGCCAATCTGACTCCTGGTCTGTGACTGGAGGAATGGGATGTATGTCACGTATAGCCCATCTGACCCCTGATCTGTGACTGGAGGAATGGGATGTATTTCACTTATAGCCAATCTGACTCCTGATCTGTGACTGGAGGAATGGGATGTATGTCACGTATAGCCAATCTGACCACTGATTGTGACTGGAGGAATGGGATGTATGTCATTTATAGCCAATCTAACTCCTGATCAGTTACTGGAGGAATGGGATGTATGTCATTTTATAGCCCATCTAACTCCTGATCTGTGACTGGAGGAATGGGATGTATGTCACGTATAGCCAATCTGACCACTGATTGTGACTGGAGGAATGGGATGTATGTCATTTATAGCCAATCTAAACTCCTGGTCAGTTACTGAGGAATGGGATGTAGTCATTTTATAGCCCATCTAACTCCTGATCTGTTGACGGGAGGAGATGGGAGTATGTCTTTTATAGCGCATCTAACACCTTATATGTGACTAGAGGAATGGGATGAATGTCATTTATAGCCAATCTGACTCCTGATCTGTGACTGGAGGAATGGGATGTATGTCATTTATAGCCAATCTGACCCCAGATCTGTGACTGGAGAATGGGATGTTATGTCATATAGCCAATCTGACTCCTGATCTGTGACTGGAGGAATGGGATGTATGTCATTTATAGCCAATCTGACTCCTGATCTGTGACTGGAGGAATGGGATGTATGTCACTTATAGCCAATCTGACCCCTGATATGTGACTGGAGGAATGGGATGTATGTCACTTATAGCCAATCTGACCCCTGATCTGTGACTGGAGGAATGGGATGTATGTCACATATAGCCAATCTGACCCCTGTTTGGGACTGGAGGAATGGAATGTATTTCACTTATAGCCAATCTGACCCCTGATCTGTGACTGGAGGAATAGGATGTTTGTAATTTATAGCTAATCTAACTCCTGGTCTGTGACTGGAGGCATGGGCTGTATGTCACTTATAGTCAATCTGACCACTTATAGTCAATCTGACCCCTGGTTGGGACTGGAGGAATGGAATGTATGTCACTTATAGCCAATCTGACCCCTGATATGTGACTGGAGGAATGGGATGTATGTCACTTATAGACCATCTGACCCCTGATCTGTGACTGGAGGAATGGGATGTATGTCACTTATAGACCATCTAACACCTGGCCTGTGACTGGAGGAATGGGAAGTATGCCATTTATAGCCAATCTGACTCCTGATCTGTGACTGGAGGAATAGGATGTGTGTCTTTTATAGCCAATCTAACTCCTGATATGTGACTGGAGGAATGGGATGTATGTCATTTATAGCCAATCTGACTACTGATCTGTGACTGGAGGAATGGGATGTATATCATTTATAGCCAATCTAACTCCTGGTCTGTGACTGGAGGAATGGGATGTATGTCACTTATAGCCAATCTGACCCCTGATCTGTGACTGGAGGAATGGGATGTATGTCATTTATAGCCAATTTGACCCCTGATCTGTGACTGGAGGAATGGGATGTATGTCATTTATAGCCAATCTGACTCCTGATCTGTGACTGGAAGAATGGGATGTATGTAACTTATAGCCAATCTGACCCCTGATCTGTGACTGGAGGAATGGGATGTATGTCATTTATAGCCAATCTGACCCCAGATCTGTGACTGGAGGAATGGGATGTATGTCATTTATAGCCAATCTGACTCCTGATCTGTGACTGGAGGAATGGGATGTATGTCATTTATAGCCAATCTGACTCCTGATCTGTGACTGGAGGAATGGGATGTATGTCACTTATAGCCAATCTGATCCCTGATCTGTGACTGGAGGAATGGGATGTATGTCACTTATAGCCAATCTGACCCCTGATCTGTGACTGGAGGAATGGGATGTATGTCACATATAGCCAATCTGACCCCTGGTTGGGACTGGAGGAATGGAATGTATTTCACTTATAGCCAATCTGACCCCTGATCTGTGACTGGAGGAATGGGATGTATGTCATTTATAGCTAATCTAACTCCTGGTCTGTGACTGGAGGAATGGGATGTATGTCACTTATAGTCAATCTGACCACTTATAGTCAATCTGACCCCTGGTTGGGACTGGAGGAATGGGATGTATGTCACTTATAGACCATCTGACCCCTGATCTGTGACTGGAGGAATGGGATGTATGTCACTTATAGCCAATCTGACTCCTGATCTGTGACTGGAGGAATGGGATGTATGTCACTTATAGCCATTCTGACCACTGATTGTGACTGGAGGAATGGGATGTATGCCATTTATAGCCAATCTAACTCCTGGACAGTGACTGGAGGAATGGGATGTATGTCATTTTAAAGCCCATCTGACTCCTGATCTTTGACTGGAGGAATGGGATGTATGTCATTTTATAGCCCATATAGCTCCTAATCTGTGACTGGAGGAATGGGATGTATGTCATTTATAGCCAATCTGACCCCTGATCTGTGACTGGAGGAATGGGATGTATGTCATTTATAGCCAATCTGACTCCTGATCTGTGACTGGAGGAATGGGATGTATGTCACTTATAGCCAATCTGATCCCTGATCTGTGACTGGAGGAATGGGATGTATGTCACTTATAGCCAATCTGACCCCTGATCTGTGACTGGAGGAATGGGATGTATGTCACATATAGCCAATCTGACCCCTGGTTGGGACTGGAGGAATGGAATGTATTTCACTTATAGCCAATCTGACCCCTGATCTGTGACTGGAGGAATGGGATGTATGTCATTTATAGCTAATCTAACTCCTGGTCTGTGACTGGAGGAATGGGATGTATGTCACTTATAGTCAATCTGACCACTTATAGTCAATCTGACCCCTGGTTGGGACTGGAGGAATGAATGTAGTCACTTATAGCCAATCTGACCCCTGATATGTACTGGAGGAATGGGATGTATGTCACTTATAGACCATCTGACCCCTGATCTGTGACTGGAGGAATGGGATGTATGTCACTTATAGCCAATCTGACTCCTGATCTGTGACTGGAGGAATGGGATGTATGTCATTTATAGCCAATCTAACTCCTGGTCTGTGACTGGAGGAATGGGATGTATGTCACTTATAGCCAATCTGACCCCTGACGTGTGACTGGAGGAATGGGATGTATGTCATTTATAGCCAATCTGACCCCTGATCTGTGACTGGAGGAATGGGATGTATGCCATTTATAGCCAATCTGAATTCTGATCTGTGACTGGAAGAATGGGATGTATGTCACTTATAGCCCATCTAACACCTGGTCTGTGACTGGAGGAATGGGATGTATGTCATTTATAGCCAATCTAACTCCTCGTCTGTGACTGGAGGAATGGGATGTATGTCATTTATAGCCAATCTGACCCCTAATATGTTACTAGAGGAATGGGATGTATGTCATTTATAGGCAGTCTAACTCCTGATCTGTGACTGGAGGAATGGGATGTATGTCACTTATAGCCAATCTGACTCCTGATCTCTGACTGGAGGAATGAGATGTGTCTTTTATGGCCAATCTAACTCCTGATATGTGACTGGATGAATGGGATGTATGTCATTTATAGCCAATCTGACTCCTGGTCTGTGACTGGAGGAATGGGATGTATGTCACGTATAGCCCATCTGACCCCTGATCTGTGACTGGAGGAATGGGATGTATTTCACTTATAGCCAATCTGACTCCTGATCTGTGACTGGAGGAATGGGATGTATGTCACGTATAGCCAATCTGACCACTGATTGTGACTGGAGGAATGGGATGTATGTCATTTATAGGCAATCTAACTCCTGATCAGTTACTGGAGGAATGGGATGTATGTCATTTTATAGCCCATCTAACTCCTGATCTGTGACTGGAGGAATGGGATGTATGTCACGTATAGCCAATCTGACCACTGATTGTGACTGGAGGAATGGGATGTATGTCATTTATAGCCAATCTAACTCCTGGTCAGTTACTGGAGGAATGGGATGTATGTCATTTTATAGCCCATCTAACTCCTGATCTGTGACTGGAGGAATGGGATGTATGTCATTTTATAGCGCATCTAACTCCTGATATGTGACTGGAGGAATGGGATGAATGTCACTTATAGCCAATCTGACCCCTGATCTGTGACTGGAGGAATGGGATGTTTGTCATTTATAGCTAATCTAACTCCTGGTCTGTGACTGGAGGCATGGGATGTATGTCACTTATAGTCAATCTGACCACTTATAGTCAATCTGACCCCTGGTTGGGACTGGAGGAATGGTATGTATGTCACTTAAAGCCAATCTGACCCCTGATATGTGACTGGAGGAATGGGATGTATGTCACTTATAGACCATCTGACCCCTGGTCTTTGACTGGAGGAATGGGATGTATGTCACTTATAGCCAATTTGACTCCTGATCTGTTACTCGAGGAATGGGATGTATGCCACTTATAGCCAATCTAACTCCTGATCTGTGACTGGAGGAATGGGATGTATGTCACTTATAGACCATCTAACACCTGGTCTGTGACTGGAGGAATGGGATGTATGCCATTTATAGCCAATCTGACTCCTGATCTGTGACTGGAGGAATAGGATGTGTGTCTTTTATAGCCAATCTAACTCCTGATATGTGACTGGAGGAATGGGATGTATGTCATTTATAGCCAATCTGACTACTGATCTGTGACTGGAGGAATGGGATGTATATCATTTATAGCCAATCTAACTCCTGGTCTGTGACTGGAGGAATGGGATGTATGTCACTTATAGCCAATCTGACCCCTGATCTGTGACTGGAGGAATGGGATGTATGTCATTTATAGCCAATTTGACCCCTGATCTGTGACTGGAGGAATGGGATGTATGTCATTTATAGCCAATCTGACTCCTGATCTGTGACTGGAAGAATGGGATGTATGTAACTTATAGCCAATCTGACCCCTGATCTGTGACTGGAGGAATGGGATGTATGTCATTTATAGCCAATCTGACCCCAGATCTGTGACTGGAGGAATGGGATGTATGTCATTTATAGCCAATCTGACTCCTGATCTGTGACTGGAGGAATGGGATGTATGTCATTTATAGCCAATCTGACTCCTGATCTGTGACTGGAGGAATGGGATGTATGTCTCTTATAGCCAATCTGATCCCTGATCTGCGACTGGAGGAATGGGATGTATGTCACTTATAGCCAATCTGACCCCTGATCTGTGACTTGGAAGGAATGGGATGTATGTCACTATAGCCAACTGGACCCCTGTTGGGACTGGAGGAATGGAATGTATTTCACTATAGCCCCAATCTGACCCTGGAATCTGTTGATGGAGGAATGTGGATATGTATGTCATTTAATAGCTTAATCTAACTCCTGGTCTGTGACTGGAAGGAATGGGATGTATGTCCACTTATAGTCAATTGACCACTTATAGTCAATCTGACCCCTGGTTGGGACTGGAGGAATGGGGGGGATGTATGGTCACTGATAGCAATCTGACCCGATCTCTGACTGGAATAAGAATAGGGATGTATGTCACTTATAGCCAATCTGACGCCTGATCTGTGACGGGTAGGTAACGGGATGTATGTCACTTATAGCCAATCTGACCCCTGATGTGTGACTGGAGGAATGGGATGTATATCACTTAATGCCAATTTTACCCCTGATTGTGACTGGAGGAATGGGATGTATGTCATTTATAGCCAATCTGACCCTGATCTGTGACTGGAGGAATGGGATGTATGTCACTTATAACCAATCTGACCCCTGGTTGGGACTGGAGGAATGGAATGTATGTCATTTATAGCCAATCTGACCCCTGATATGTGACTGGAGGAATGGGATGTATTTCACTTATAGCCAATCTGACCCCTGATCTGTGACTGGAGGAATGGGATGTACGTCAAACGTCATTTATAGCCAATCTAACTCCTGGTCTGTGACTGTAGGAATGGGATGTATGTCATTTATAGCCAATCTAACTCCTGGTATGTGACTGGAGGAATGGGATGTATGTCACTTATAGTCAATCTGACTACTGATTGTGACTGGAGGAATGGGATGTATGTAATTTATAGCCAATCTAACTCCTGGTCTGTGACTGGAGGAATTGGATGTATTTCACTTATAGCCCATCTGACCCCTGATCTGTGACTGGAGGAATGGGATGTATGTCACTTATAGCCAATCTGACTCCTGATCTGTGACTGGAGGAATGGGATGTATGTCACTTATAGCCAATCTGACCACTGATTGTGACTGGAGGAATGGGATGTATGTCATTTATAGCCAATCTAACTACTGGTCAGTGACTGGAGGAATGGGATGTATGTCATTTTATAGCCCATGTAACTCCTGATCTGTGAATGGAGGAATGGGATGTATGTCATTTATAGCCCATCTAACTTCTGATATGTGACTGGAGGAATGGGATGTATGTCATTTATAGGCAATCTAACTCCTGATCTGTGACTCAAGGAATGGGATGTCTGCCACTTATAGCCAATCTAACTCCTGATCTGTGACTGGAGGAATGGGATGTATGTCACTTATAGCCCATCTAACTCCTGGTCTGTGACTGGAGGAATGGGATGTATGCCATTTATAGCCAATCTGACTCCTGGTCTGTGACTGGAGGAATGGGATGTGTGTCTTTTATAGCCAATCTAACTCCTGATATGTGACTGGAGGAATGGGATGTATGTCATTTATAGTCAATCTGACTCCTGATGTGTGACTGGAGGAATGGGATGTATGTCACTTATAGCCAATCTGACCCCTGATATGTGACTGGAGGAATGGGATGTATGTCATTTATAGCCAATCTGACCCCTGATCTGTGACTGGAGGAATGGGATGTATGTCATGTATAGCCAATCTGACTCCTGACTTGTGACTGGAGGAATGGGATGTATGTCACTTATAGCCAATCTGAACCCTGATCTGTCACTGGAGGAATGGGATGTATGTCACTTATAGCCAATCTGACCCCTGATCTTTGACTGGAGGAATGGGATGTATGTCACTTATAGCCAATCTGACCCCTGATCTGTGACGGGAGGAACGGGATGTATGTCACTTATAGCCAATCTGACCCCTGATCTGTGACTGGAGGAATGGGATGTATATCACTTAAAGCCAATTTTACCCCTGATTGTGACTTGAGGAATGGGATGTATGTCATTTATAGCCAATCTGACCCTGATCTGTGACTGGAGGAATGGGATGTATGTCACTTATAACCAATCTGACCCCTGGTTGGGACTGGAGGAATGGAATGTATGTCATTTATAGCCAATCTGACCCCTGATATGTGACTGGAGGAATGGGATGTATTTCACTTATAGACAATCTGACCCCTGATCTGTGACTGGAGGAATGGGATGTACGTCATACGTCATTTATAGCCAATCTAACTCCTGGTCTGTGACTGGAGGAATGGGATGTATGTCATTTATAGCCAATCTAACTCCTGGTATGTGACTGGAGGAATGGGATGTATGTCACTTATAGTCAATCTGACTACTGATTGTGACTGGAGGAATGGGATGTATGTCATTTATAGCCAATCTAACTCCTGGTCTGTGACTGGAGGAATGGGATGTATTTCACTTATAGCCCATCTGACCCCTGATCTGTGACTGGAGGAATGGGATGTATGTCACTTATAGCCAATCTGACTCCTGATCTGTGACTGGAGGAATGGGATGTATGTCACTTATAGCCAATCTGACCACTGATTGTGACTGGAGGAATGGGATGTATGTCATTTATAGCCCATGTAACTCCTGATCTGTGAATGGAGGAATGGGATGTATGTCATTTATAGCCCATCTAACTTCTGATATGTGACTGGAGGAATGGGATGTATGTCATTTATAGGCAATCTAACTCCTGGTCTGTGACTCGAGGAATGGGATGTATGCCACTTATAGCCAATCTAACTCCTGATCTGTGACTGGAGGAATGGGATGTATGTCACTTATAGCCCATCTAACTCCTGGTCTGTGACTGGAGGAATGGGATGTATGCCATTTATAGCCAATCTGACTCCTGGTCTGTGACTGGAGGAATGGGATGTGTGTCTTTTATAGCCAATCTAACTCCTGATATGTGACTGGAGGAATGGGATGTATGTCATTTATAGTCAATCTGACTCCTGATCTGTGACTGGAGGAATGGGATGTATGTCATGTATAGCCCATCTAACTCCTCGTCTGTGACTGGAGGAATGGGATGTATGTCACTTATAGCCAATCTGACCCCTAATATGTGACTGGAGGAATGGGATGTATGTCACTTTTAGCCAATCTGACTCCTGATCTGTGACTGGAGGAATGAGATGTGTCTTTTATGGCCAATCTAACTCCTGATATGTGACTGGAGGAATGGGATGTATGTCATTTATAGCCAATCTGACTCCTGGTCTGTGACTGGAGGAATGGGATGTATGTCACGTATAGCCCATCTGACCCCTTATATGTGTATGTCATTTATAGGCAGTCTAACTCCTGATCTTCGACTGGAGGAATGGGATGTATGTCACTTATAGCCAATCTGACTCCTGATCTGTGACTGGAGGATTGGGATGTGTCTTTTATGGCCAATCTAACATCTGATATGTAACTGGAGAAATGGGATGTATGTCATTTATAGCCAATCTAACTCCTCGTCTGTGACTGGAGGAATGGGATGTATGTCATTTATAGTCAATCTGACCCCTAATATGTGACTGGAGGAATGGGATGTATGTCACTTATAGCCAATCTGACTCCTGATTTGTGACTGGAGGAATGGGATGTGTCTTTTATGGCCAATCTAACTCCTGATATGTGACTGGAGGAATGGGATGTATGTCATTTATAGCCAATCTGACTCCTGGTCTGTGACTGGAGGAATGGGATGTATGTCACGTATAGCCCATCTGACCCCTGATCTGTGACTGGAGGAATGGGATGTATTTCACTTATAGCCAATCTGACTCCTGATCTGTGACTGGAGGAATGGGATGTATGTCACGTATAGCCAATCTGACCACTGATTGTGACTGGAGGAATGGGATGTATGTCATTTATAGCCAATCTGACCCTGATCTGTGACTGGAAGAATGGGATGTATGTCACTTATAACCAATCTGACCCCTGGTTGGGACTGGATGAATGGAATGTATGTCATTTATAGCCAATCTGACCCCTGATATGTGACTGGAGGAATGGGATGTATTTCACTTATAGCCAATCTGACCCCTGATCTGTGACTGGAGGAATGGGATGTACGTCATACGTCATTTATAGCCAATCTAACTCCTGGTCTGTGACTCGAGGAATGGGATGTATGCCACTTATAGCCAATCTAACTCCTGATCTGTGACTGGAGGAATGGGATGTATGTCACTTATAGCCCATCTAACTCCTGGTCTGTGACTGGAGGAATGGGATGTATGCCATTTATAGCCAATCTGACTCCTGGTCTGTGACTGGAGGAATGGGATGTGTGTCTTTTATAGCCAATCTAACTCCTGATATGTGACTGGAGGAATGGGATGTATGTCATTTATAGTCAATCTGACTCCTGATCTGTGACTGGAGGAATGGGATATATGTCATTTATAGCCCATCTAACTCCTCGTCTGTGACTGAAGGAATGGGATGTATGTCATTTTATAGCCCATGTAACTCCTGATCTGTGAATGGAGGAATGGGATGTATGTCATTTATAGCCCATCTAACTTCTGATATATGACTGGAGGAATGGGATGTATGTCATTTATAGGCAATCTAACTCCTGATTTGTGACTCGAGGAATGGGATGTATGCCACTTATAGCCAATCTAACTCCTGATCTGTGACTGGAGGAATGGGATGTATGTCACTTATAGCCCATCTAACTCCTCGTCTGTGACTGGAGGAATGGGATGTATGTCATTTATAGTCAATCTGACCCCTAATATGTGACTAGAGGAATGGGATGTATGTCATTTATAGGCAGTCTAACTCCTGATCTGTGACTGGAGGAATGGGATGTATGTCACTTATAGCCAATCTGACTCCTGATTTGTGACTGGAGGAATGGGATGTGTCTTTTATGGCCAATCTAACTCCTGATATGTGACTGGAGGAATGGGATGTATGTCATTTATAGCCAATCTGACTCCTGGTCTGTGACTGGAGGAATGGGATGTATGTCACGTATAGCCAATCTGACCACTGATTGTGACTGGAGGAATGGGATGTATGTCATTTATAGCCAATCTGACCCTGATCTGTGACTGGAAGAATGGGATGTATGTCACTTATAACCAATCTGACCCCTGGTTGGGACTGGAGGAATGGAATGTATGTCATTTATAGCCAATCTGACCCCTGATATGTGACTGGAGGAATGGGATGTATTTCACTTATAGCCAATCTGACCCCTGATCTGTGACTGGAGGAATGGGATGTACGTCATACGTCATTTATAGCCAATCTAACTCCTGGTCTGTGACTCGAGGAATGGGATGTATGCCACTATAGCCAATCTAACTCCTGATCTGTGACTGGAGGAATGGGATGTATGTCACTTATAGCCCATCTAACTCCTGGTCTGTGACTGGAGGAATGGGATGTATGCCATTTATAGCCAATCTGACTCCTGGTCTGTGACTGGAGGAATGGGATGTGTGTCTTTTATAGACAATCTAACTCCTGATATGTGACTGGAGGAATGGGATGTATGTCATTTATAGTCAATCTGACTCCTGATCTGTGACTGGAGGAATGGGATATATGTCATTTATAGCCCATCTAACTCCTCGTCTGTGACTGGAGGAATGGGATGTATGTCATTTTATAGCCCATGTAACTCCTGATCTGTGAATGGAGGAATGGGATGTATGTCATTTATAGCCCATCTAACTTCTGATATGTGACTGGAGGAATGGGATGTATGTCATTTATAGGCAATCTAACTCCTGATCTGTGACTCGAGGAATGGGATGTATGCCACTTATAGCCAATCTAACTCCTGATCTGTGACTGGAGGAATGGGATGTATGTCACTTATAGCCCATCTAACTCCTGGTCTGTGACTGGAGGAATGGGATGTATGCCATTTATAGCCAATCTGACTCCTGATCTGTGACTGGAGGAATGGGATGTGTGTCTTTTATAGCCAATCTAACTCCTGATATGTGACTGGGGGAATGGGATGTATGTCATTTATAGTCAATCTGACTCCTGATCTGTGACTGGAGGAATGGGATGTATGTCATGTATAGCCCATCTAACTCCTCGTCTGTGACTGGAGGAATGGGATGTATGTCACTTATAGCCAATCTGACCCCTAATATGTGACTGGAGGAATGGGATGTATGTCACTTATAGCCAATCTGACTCCTGATCTGTGACTGGAGGAATGAGATGTGTCTTTTATGGCCAATCTAACTCCTGATATGTGACTTGAGGAATGGGATGTATGTCATTTATAGCCAATCTGACTCCTGGTCTGTGACTGGAGGAATGGGATGTATGTCACGTATAGCCCATCTGACCCCTAATATGTGTATGTCATTTATAGGCAGTCTAACTCCTGATCTTCGACTGGAGGAATGGGATGTATGTCACTTATAGCCAATCTGACTCCTGATCTGTGACTGGAGGAATGGGATGTGTCTTTTATGGCCAATCTAACATCTGATATGTAACTGGAGAAATGGGATGTATGTCATTTATAGCCAATCTAACTCCTCGTCTGTGACTGGAGGAATGGGATGTATGTCATTTATAGTCAATCTGACCCCTAATATGTGACTAGAGGAATGGGATGTATGTCATTTATAGGCAGTCTAACTCCTGATCTGTGACTGGAGGAATGGGATGTATGTCACTTATAGCCAATCTGACTCCTGATTTGTGACTGGAGGAATGGGATGTGTCTTTTATGGCCAATCTAACTCCTGATATGTGACTGGAGGAATGGGATGTATGTCATTTATAGCCAATCTGACTCCTGGTCTGTGACTGGAGGAATGGGATGTATGTCACGTATAGCCCATCTGACCCCTGATCTGTGACTGGAGGAATGGGATGTATTTCACTTATAGCCAATCTGACTCCTGATCTGTGACTGGAGGAATGGGATGTATGTCACGTATAGTCAATTTGATCCCTAATATGTGACTAGAGGAATGGGATGTATGTCATTTATAGGCAGTCTAACTCCTGATCTGTGACTGGAGGAATGGGATGTATGTCACTTATAGCCAATCTGACTCCTGATTTGTGACTGGAGGAATGGGATGTGTCTTTTATGGCCAATGTAACTCCTGATATGTGACTGGAGGAATGGGATGTATGTCATTTATAGCCAATCTGACTCCTGGTCTGTGACTGGAGGAATGGGATGTATGTCACGTATAGCCCATCTGACCCCTGATCTGTGACTGGAGGAATGGGATGTATTTCACTTATAGCCAAACTGACTCCTGATCTGTGACTGGAGGAATGGGATGTATGTCATTTATAGCCAATCTAACTCCTGGTCTGTGACTGGAGGAATGGGATGTATGTCACTTATAGTCAATCTGACCACTTATAGTCAATCTGACCCCTGGTTGGGACTGGAGGAATGGAATGTATGTCACTTATAGCCAATCTGACTCCTGATCTGTGACTGGAGGAATGGGATGTATGTCACTTATAACCAATCTGACCCCTGGTTGGGACTGGAGGAATGGAATGTATGTCATTTATAGCCAATCTGACCCCTGATATTTCACTGGAGGAATGGGAGTATTTCACTTAATGGGATGTATTTCAACTAGCATCTGACCCCTGATCTGTGACTGGAGGAATGGAGTACGTCATACGTCTTTATAAAGCCAAATCTAACTCCTGGTCTGTGACTGGGAGGAATGGGAATGTATGTCATTTATAGCCAATCTAACTCCTGGTCAGTGACTGGAGAATGGGATGTATGGTCATTTTATAGCCCATATAACTCCTGACTGGGTATGTCAGCGTAATACTCTGTCCTGTGACAGGGAGAGATTTATGTCACTCTGTCCTGTGACTAGAGAGAATATGTCTGGAGGGGATGATGTATGTCACGTATAGCCTATCCGACCCCTAATATGTGTATGTTATTTATAGGCAGTCTAACTCCTGATCTGTGACTGGAGGAATGGGATGTATGTCATTCATAGTCCATCTGACACCTCATCTGTGACTGGAGGAATGGGATGTATGTCATTTATAGGTAATCTAACTCCTGATCTGTGACTCGAGGAATGGGATGTATGTCACTTATAGCCCATCTAACTCCTGGTCTGCGTCTGGAGGAATGGGATGTATGCCATTTATAGCCAATCTGACTCCTGTTCTGTGACTGGAGGAATGGGATGTGTGTCTTTTATAGCTAATCTAACTCCTGATATGTGACTGGAGGAATGGGATGTATGTCATTTATAGCCAATCTAACTCCTGGTATGTGACTGGAGGAATGGGATGTATGTCATTTTATAGCCCATCTGACCCCTGATCTGTGACTGGAGGAATGGGATGTATGTCACTTATAGCCAATCTGACCCCTGATCTGTGACTGGAGGAATGGGATGTATGTCATTTATAGGCAATCTAACTCCTGGTCTGTGACTCGAGGAATGGGATGTAATGCCACTTATAGCCAATCTAACTCCTGATCTGTGACTGGAGGAATGGGGATGTATGTCACTTTATAGCCCATCTAACTCCTGGTCTGTGACTGGAGGAATGGGATGTATGCCATTTATAGCCAATCTGACTCCTGGTCTGTGACTGGAGGAATGGGATGTGTGTCTTTTATAGCCAAATCTAACTCCTGATATGTGACTGGAGGAATGGGATGATGTCATTTATAGTCAATCTGACTCCTGATCTGTGACTGGAGGAATGGGATAAATGTCATTTATAGCCCATCTAACTCCTCGTCTGTGACTGAAGGAATGGGATGTATGTCATTTTATAGCCCATGTAACTCCTGATCTGTGAATGGAGGAATGGGATGGTATGTCATTTATAGCCCATCTAACTTCTGATATATGAACTGGAGGAATGGGAATGTATGTCAATTATAGGCAAATCTAACGCCTGGTCTGTGACTCGAGAATGGGATGTATGCCACTTATAGCCAATCTAACTCCTGATCTGTGACTGGAGGAATGGGATGTATGTCACTTATAGCCCATCTAACTCCTGGTCTGTGACTGGAGGAATGGGATGTAATGCCATTTATAGCCAATCTGACTCCTCCTGGTGCTGTGACTGGATGGTAATGGGAATGTGTGTCTTTTATAGAGCCAATCTAACTCCTGATGTGACTGGATGAACCTGGGAATGTAATGTCAATTTATAGTCAATCTGACTCCTGATCTGTACAAGTAGAATGGGATGGATATGATCAATGTAAAGCATCTAACTCCTGCGTCTGTGACTGGAGGAATGGGATGTATGTCACTCTATAGCCAATCAGACCCCTAATATGTGACAGGAGGAATGGGATGTATGTCCTTTAAAGCCAATCTGTACTCCTGATCTGTGACTGGAGGAATGAGAGTGTCTTTATGCCAATCTAAAACTCCTTATATGTGACTGGAGAATGGGATGTATGTCATTATAGCCAATCTGACTCCTGGGTCTGTGACTGGAGGAATGGGATGTGTCACGTATAGCCCAATCTGACCCCTTATACTGTGTATGTCATTTATAGCAGTCTAACTCTTGATCTTCGACTGGAGGGAATGGATGAATAGTCACTATAGCCAATCTGACTCCTGATCTGTGGACTAGAGATTGGGATGTGTCTTTTAATGGCCTTTAATCTAACCATCTGATATGTAACTGGAGAAACTGGGATGTATGTCCATTTTATAGCCAATCTCCAACTCCTCGTCTGT
Organism: Conchocele bisecta; assembly: GCA_029237695.1. Lineage (NCBI taxonomy): Eukaryota > Metazoa > Mollusca > Bivalvia > Lucinida > Thyasiridae > Conchocele > Conchocele bisecta. Next base: position 17,453,374 of record CM055276.1, on the reverse strand, counting down.
GACTGGAGATGGGATGTATGTCCATTTAATAGTCAATCTGACTAATATGTGGACTAGAGGAATGGGATGTAAATGTCATTTATAGCCAATCTAACTCTTGATCTGTGACTGGAGTAATGGGATGATGTCATATATAGCCAGTCTACTCCTGATAATTGTGACTGGAGAATGGGATGTAGTGGCATTTATAGCCAGTCTAACTCCTGATCTGATGCTGGAACGAATTGTGGATGTATGTCATTTATAGCCAATCTAACTCCTATCTGTGACTGGAGGAATGGGATGTATGTCACTTATAGCCAATCTGACTCCTGATCTGTGACTGGAGGAAGGGATGTATGTCATGAAATATAGTCAATCTGAACTAACTGATTGTGACTGGAGGAATGATGAATATGTCATATTTAGCCAATCTAACTCCTGTCTGTGACTGGAGGGATGGGATGTTTATGTCACGTATAGCCCACTGACCCCTGATCTATGCTGACTGGAGGAATGGGATGTATGTCACGTATAGCCCATCTGCCCCCTGATCTGTGACTGGAGGAATGGGATGTTTATGCTCACATAGTAGCCAATCTGAGCTCCAATGATCTGTGACTGGAGGAATGGGATGTATGTTCACTTATAGCCATCTGACCACACGATTGTGACTGGAGGAATGGGATGTATGAATCATTTATAGCCAACTCTAACTCCTGGTCAGTTACTGGAGGAATGGGATGTATGTCTTCTTATAGCCCATCTAACTCCTGATCTGTGACTGGAGGAATGGGATGTATGTCATTTATAGCCCATCTAACTCCTGATCTGTGACTGGAGGAAGGGCTGATATGTCATTTATAGGCAATCTAACTCCTGATCTGTGACTCGAATGGAATGGATATGTCACTTATAGCCAATCTAACTCCTGGTCTGTGACTGGAGGAATGGGATGTATGTCATTTATAGCCAATCTGTCTCCTGATATGTGAATGGAGGAATGGGATGTATGCCATTTATAGCCAATCTGACTCCTGATCTGTGACTGGAGGAATGGGATGTGTGTCTTTTATAGCCAATCTAACTCCTGATATGTGACTGGAGGAATGGGATGTATGTCATTTATAGCCAATCTGACTCCTGATCTGTGACTGGAGGAATGGGATGTATGTATAGTAAATCTGACCCCTGATCTGTGACTGGAGGAATGGGATGTCTGTCATTTATAGCCAATCTGACTCCTGATCTGTGACTGGAGGAATGGGATGTATATCACTTATAGCCAATCTGACCCCTGGTTGGGACTGGAGGAATGGAATGTATGTCACTTATAGCCAATCTGACTCCGGATCTGTGACTGGCGGAATGGGATGTGTGTTTTTATAGCCAATCTAACTCCTGATATGTGACAGGAGAAATGGGATGTATGTCATTTATTGCCAATCTGACTCCTGATCTGTGACTGGAGGAATGGGATGTATGTCATTTATAGCCAATCTAACTTTTGATCTGTGACTGGAGGAATGGGATGTATTTCACTTATAGACAATCTGACCCCTGATCTGTGACTGGAGGAATGGGATGTATGTCATTTATAGCCAATCTAACTCCTGGTCTGTGACTGGAGGAATGGGGTGTATGTCACTTATAGCCAATCTGACTCCTGGTCTGTGACTGGAGGAATGGGATGTATGTCACTTATAGCCAATCTGACTCCTGATCTGTGACTGGAGGAATGCGATGTATGCTATTTATAGCCAATCTAACTCCTGATCTGTGACTGGATGGGAAATGAATATGTCACTTATAGCCAATCTGACCCCTGATATGTGACTGGAGGAATGGGATGTATGTCACTTATAGCCAATCTGATCCCTGACCTGTGACTGGAGGAATGGGATGTATGTCATTTATAGCCAATCTGACTCCTGATCTGTGACTGGAGAAATGGGATGTATGTCACTTATAGCCAATCTGACCCCTGATCTGTGACTGGAGGAATGGGATGTATGTCACTTATAGCCAATCTGACCCCTGATATGTGACTGGAGGAATGGGATGTATGTCATTTATAGCCAATCTAACTCCTGGTCTGTGACTGGAGGAATGGGATGTATGTCATGTATAGCCAATCTAACTCACCGGTATGTGACTGGAGGAATGGATGTATGCCATTTAATAGCCCATCTGACCCCTGATCTGTGACTGGAGGAATGGGATGTATGTCACTTATAGCCAATCTGACTCCTGATCTGTGACTGGAGGAAGGGATGTATGTCATTTATAGTCAATCTGACTACTGATTGTGACTGAGGTAATGGGATGTATGATCATTTATATAGCCAATCTAACTCCTGGTCTGTGACTGGAGGGATGGGATGTATGTCACGTATAGCCCATCTGACCCCTGATCTGTGACTGGAGGAATGGGATTATGTCACGTAATAGACCCATCTGCCCCCGATCTGTGACTGGAGGAATGGGATGTATGTCACTTATAGCCAATCTGACTCCTGATCTGTGACTGAATTGGGAATGGGATGTATGTCACTTATAGCCAATCTGACCACTGATTGTGACTGGAGGAATGGGACGTATGTCATTTATAGCCAATTAACTCCTGGTCCAGTTTACTGGAGGAATGGGATGTATGTCTTCTTATAGCCCATCTAACTCCTGATCTGTGACTGGAGGAATGGGATGTATGTCATTTATAGCCCATCTCACTCCTGATCTGTGACTGGAGGAATGGGATGTATGTCATTTATAGGCAATCTAACTCCTGATCTGTGACTCGAGGAATGGGATGTATGTCACTTATAGCCAATCTAACTCCTGGTCTGTGACTGGAGGAATGGGATGTATGTCATTTATAGCCAATCTGTCTCCTGATATGTGAATGGAGGAATGGTATGTATGCCATTTATAGCCAATCTGACTCCTGATCTGTGACTGGAGGAATGGGATGTGTGTCTTTTATAGCCAATCTAACTCCTAATATGTGACTGGAGGAATGGGATGTATGTCATTTATAGCCAATCTGACTCCTGATCTGTGACTGGAGGAATGGGATGTATGTCACTTATAGTAAATCTGACCCCTGATCAGTGACTGGAGGAATGGGATGTCTGTCATTTATAGCCAATCTGACTCCTGATCTGTGACTGGAGGAATGGGAATGTATGTCACTTATAGCCAATCTCTGGTCTGACCCCTGGTTAAAGGGACTGGAGGTAATGGAAATGGTATGTCACTTATAGCCAATCTGACTCCGGATCTGTGACTGGCGGAATGGGATGTGTGTTTTTATAGCCAATCTAACTCCTGATATGTGACAGGAGGAATGGGATGTATGTCATTTATTGCCAATCTGACTCCTGATCTGTGACTGGAGGAATGGGATGTATGTCATTTATAGCCAATCTAACTTTTGATCTGTGACTGGAGGAATGGGATGTATTTCACTTATAGACAATCTGACCCCTGATCTGTGACTGGAGGAATGGGATGTATGTCACTTATAGCCAATCTGACCCCTGATATGTGACTGGAGGAATGGGATGTATGTCATGTATAGCCAATCTAACTCCTGGTATGTGACTGGAGGAATGGGATGTATGCCATTTTATAGCCCATCTGACCCCTGATCTGTGACTGGAGGAATGGGATGTATGTCACTTATAGCCAATCTGACTCCTGATCTGTGACTGGAGGAAGGGATGTATGTCATTTATAGTCAATCTGACTACTGATTGTGACTGGAGGAATGGGATGTATGTTATTTATAGCCAATCTAACTCCTGGTCTGTGACTGGAGGGATGGGATGTATGTCACGTATAGCCCATCTGACCCCTGATCTGTGACTGGAGGAATTGGATGTATGTCACGTATAGCCCATCTGCCCCCTGATCTGTGACTGGAGGAATGGGATGTATGTCACTTATAGCCAATCTGACTCCTGATCTGTGACTGGAGGAATGGGATGTATGTCACTTATAGCCAATCTGACCACTGATTGTGACTGGAGGAATGGGATGTATGTCATTTATAGCCAATCTAACTCCTGGTCAGTTACTGGAGGAATGGGATGTATGTCTTCTTATAGCCCATCTAACTCCTGGTCTGTGACTGGAGGAATGGGATGTATGTCATTTATAGCCAATCTGTCTCCTGATATGTGAATGGAGGAATGGGATGTATGCCATTTATAGCCAATCTGACTCCTGATCTGTGACTGGAGGAATGGGATGTGTGTCTTTTATAGCCAATCTAACTCCTGATATGTGACTGGAGGAATGGGATGTATGTCACTTATAGCCCATCTAACTCCTGGTCTGTGACTGGAGGAATGGGATGTATGTCATTTATAGCCAATCTGACTCCTGATCTGTGACTGGAGGAATGGGATGTATGTCACTTATAGTAAATCTGACCCCTGATCTGTGACTGGAGGAATGGGATGTCTGTCATTTATAGCCAATCCGACTCCTGATCTGTGGACTGGAGGAATGGGGGGGGGATGTATGTAACTTATAGCCCAATTCCTGAATCTGACCCCTGGTTGGGACTGGAGGAATGGAATGTATGTCACTTATAGCCAATCTGACTCCGGATCTGTGACTGGCGGAATGGGATGTGTGTTTTTATAGCCAATCTAACTCCTGATATGTGACAGGAGGAATGGGATGTATGTCATTTATTGCCAATCTGACTCCTGATCTGTGACTGGAGGAATGGGATGTATGTCATTTATAGCCAATCTGACTCCTGATCTGTGACTGGAGGAATGGGATGTATGTATAGTAAATCTGACCCCTGATCTGTGACTGGAGGAATGGGATGTCTGTCATTTATAGCCAATCTGACTCCTGATCTGTGACTGGAGGAATGGGATGTATATCACTTATAGCCAATCTGACCCCTGGTTGGGACTGGAGGAATGGAATGTATGTCACTTATAGCCAATCTGACTCCGGATCTGTGACTGGCGGAATGGGATGTGGTGTTTATTTATAGCCAATAACTAACTCCTGATAGTGACAGGAGAAATGGGATGTATGTCATTTATTGCCAATCTGACTCCTGATCTGTGACTGGAGGAATGGGATGTATGTCATTTATAGCCAATCTAACTTTTGATCTGTGACTGGAGGAATGGGAAGGGATAATTCACATATACAATCTGACCCCTGATCTGTGACTGGAGGAATGGGATGTATGTCATTTATAGCCAATCTAACTCCTGGTCTGTGACTGGAGGAATGGGGTGTATGTCACTTATAGCCAATCTGACTCCTGGTCTGTGACTGGAGGAATGGGATGTATGTCACTTATAGCCAATCTGACTCCTGATCTGTGACTGGAGGAATGCGATGTATGCTATTTATAGCCAATCTAACTCCTGATCTGTGACTGGAGAAATGGGATGTATGTCACTTATAGCCAATCTGACCCCTGATATGTGACTGGAGGAATGGGATGTATGTCACTTATAGCCAATCTGATCCCTGACCTGTGACTGGAGGAATGGGATGTATGTCATTTATAGCCAATCTGACTCCTGATCTGTGGACCTGGAAAAAAAAGGAAAATGGGATGTATGTCACTTATAGCCAATCTGACCCCTGATCTGTGACTGGAGGAATGGGATGTATGTCACTTATAGCCAATCTGACCCCTGATATGTGACTGGAGGAATGGGATGTATGTCATTTATAGCCAATCTAACTCCTGGTCTGTGACTGGAGGAATGGGATGTATGTCATGTATAGCCAATCTAACTCCTGGTATGTGACTGGAGGAATGGGATGTATGCCATTTTATAGCCCATCTGACCCCTGATTCAGTGACTGGAGTAATGGGATGTAATGTCACTTATAGCCAATCTGACTCCTGATCTGTGACTGGAGGAAGGGATGTATGTCATTTATAGTCAATCTGACTACTGATTGTGACTGGAGGAATGGGATGTATGTCATTTATAGCCAATCTAACTCCTGGTCTGTGACTGGAGGGATGGGATGTATGTCACGTATAGCCCATCTGACCCCTGATCTGTGACTGGAGGAATGGGATGTATGTCACGTATAGCCCATCTGCCCCCTGATCTGTGACTGGAGGAATGGGATGTATGTCACTTATAGCCAATCTGACTCCTGATCTGTGACTGGAGGAATGGGATGTATGTCACTTATAGCCAATCTGACCACTGATTGTGACTGGAGGAATGGGACGTATGTCATTTATAGCCAATCTAACTCCTGGTCAGTTACTGGAGGAATGGGATGTATGTCTTCTTATAGCCCATCTAACTCCTGATCTGTGACTGGAGGAATGGGATGTATGTCATTTATAGCCCATCTAACTCCTGATCTGTGACTGGAGGAATGGGATGTATGTCATTTATAGGCAATCTAACTCCTGATCTGTGACTCGAGGAATGGGATGTATGTCACTTATAGCCAATCTAACTCCTGGTCTGTGACTGGAGGAATGGGATGTATGTCATTTATAGCCAATCTGTCTCCTGATATGTGAATGGAGGAATGGTATGTATGCCATTTATAGCCAATCTGACTCCTGATCTGTGACTGGAGGAATGGGATGTGTGTCTTTTATAGCCAATCTAACTCCTAATATGTGACTGGAGGAATGGGATGTATGTCATTTATAGCCAATCTGACTCCTGATCTGTGACTGGAGGAATGGGATGTATGTCACTTATAGTAAATCTGACCCCTGATCAGTGACTGGAGGAATGGGATGTCTGTCATTTATAGCCAATCTGACTCCTGATCTGTGACTGGAGGAATGGGATGTATGTCACTTATAGCCAATCTGACCCCTGGTTGGGACTGGAGGAATGGAATGTATGTCACTTATAGCCAATCTGACTCCGGATCTGTGACTGGCGGAATGGGATGTGTGTTTTTATAGCCAATCTAACTCCTGATATGTGACAGGAGGAATGGGATGTATGTCATTTATTGCCAATCTGACTCCTGATCTGTGACTGGAGGAATGGGATGTATGTCATTTATAGCCAATCTAACTTTTATTTTGATCTGTGACTGGAGGAATGGGATGTATTTCACTTATAGACAATCTGACCCCTGATCTGTGACTGGAGGAATGGGATGTATGTCACTTATAGCCAATCTGACCCCTGATATGTGACTGGAGGAATGGGATGTATGTCATGTATAGCCAATCTAACTCCTGGTATGTGACTGGAGGAATGGGATGTATGCCATTTTATAGCCCATCTGACCCCTGATCTGTGACTGGAGGAATGGGATGTATGTCACTTATAGCCAATCTGACTCCTGATCTGTGACTGGAGGAAGGGATGTATGTCATTTATAGTCAATCTGACTACTGATTGTGACTGGAGGAATGGGATGTATGTTATTTATAGCCAATCTAACTCCTGGTCTGTGACTGGAGGGATGGGATGTATGTCACGTATAGCCCATCTGACCCCTGATCTGTGACTGGAGGAATTGGATGTATGTCACGTATAGCCCATCTGCCCCCTGATCTGTGACTGGAGGAATGGGATGTATGTCACTTATAGCCAATCTGACTCCTGATCTGTGACTGGAGGAATGGGATGTATGTCACTTATAGCCAATCTGACCACTGATTGTGACTGGAGGAATGGGATGTATGTCATTTATAGCCAATCTAACTCCTGGTCAGTTACTGGAGGAATGGGATGTATGTCTTCTTATAGCCCATCTAACTCCTGGTCTGTGACTGGAGGAATGGGATGTATGTCATTTATAGCCAATCTGTCTCCTGATATGTGAATGGAGGAATGGGATGTATGCCATTTATAGCCAATCTGACTCCTGATCTGTGACTGGAGGAATGGGATGTGTGTCTTTTATAGCCAATCTAACTCCTGATATGTGACTGGAGGAATGGGATGTATGTCACTTATAGCCCATCTAACTACTGGTCTGTGACTGGAGGAATGGGATGTATGTCATTTATAGCCAATCTGACTCCTGATCTGTGACTGGAGGAATGGGATGTATGTCACTTATAGTAAATCTGACCCCTGATCTGTGACTGGAGGAATGGGATGTCTGTCATTTATAGCCAATCCGACTCCTGATCTGTGACTGGAGGAATGGGATGTATGTTACTTATAGCCAATCTGACCCCTGGTTGGGACTGGAGGAATGGAATGTATGTCACTTATAGCCAATCTGACTCCGGATCTGTGACTGGCGGAATGGGATGTGTGTTTTTATAGCCAATCTAACTCCTGATATGTGACAGGAGGAATGGGATGTATGTCATTTATTGCCAATCTGACTCCTGATCTGTGACTGGAGGAATGGGATGTATGTCATTTATAGCCAATCTAACTTTTGATCTGTGACTGGAGGAATGGGATGTATTTCACTTATAGACAATCTGACCCCTGATCTGTGACTGGAGGAATGGGATGTATGTCATTTATAGCCAATCTAACTCCTGATCTGTGACTGGAGGAATGGGATGTATGTCATTTATAGCCAATCTAACTTTTGATCTGTGACTGGAGGAATGGGATGTATTTCACTTATAGACAATCTGACCCCTGATCTGTGACTGGAGGAATGGGATGTATGTCATTTATAGCCAATCTAACTCCTGATCTGTGACTGGAGGAATGAGATGTATGTCATTTATAGCCAGTCTAATTCCTGATCTGTGACTGGAGGAATGGGATGTATGTCATTTATAGCCAATCTAACTCCTGATCTGTGACTAGAGGAATGAGATGTATGTCATTTATAGCCAATCTAACTCCTGATCTGTGACTGGAGGAATGAGATGTATGTCATTTATAGACAATCTAACTGATCTGTGACTGGAGGAATGGGATGAGTCACCTTATAGCCATTTCTTGACCCTGGAATGGTGGAACTGAGGAATGGATTGTATGTCATGTTTTATACGCCAATCTAACTCCTGTATTGACCTGGGGAATTGGATTTTGCCATTTTAATTAGCCCACCTGAACCCCTGGTATCTGTGACTGGAGGAATTGGGAATGTATGTCACCTTTATAGCCAATTTTCCTGACTCCAAAGTCTGTGACCTGAGAAGGGATGTATTCATTTATAGTCAATCTGACTACTGAATTGTGACTGAGGAATGGATTATGTTATTTATAGCCAACTTAACTCCCCTGTCTGTGACTGGAGGGATTTGGAACTGGTAAGTCCAACTATAAGCCCATCCTGACCCCTAATCTTGACAGGTGGAATTGGATGATTGTCCACTATAGGCCCATCGCCCGGAATGACTGTGACTGGAGAATGGATGTATTCAATCCTTTATAGCCAATCTGAACTCCTGATCTGTGACTGGAGAACGATTAGTCACTTATAGGCCAATCTGGACCAACTGAAATTGTACGGAGGAATGGGTGTATGTCAATTTATAGCCAATTCTAACTCCTGTCAGTTAACTGAGGAATGGGATTATGTCTTCTTAGACCCTCTAACTCCTGTCTGTGACTGGAGGAATGGGAATGGGTATGTCATGTTCTAGGCCAATCCTTTCTCATGTTTATGTGAAGGAGGAATCCATGTATGCCATTTTTTATAAGCCAATCTGACTCCTGAATTCGGACTGGTAGGAAATGGGATTGTGAAGGTCTTTTTAATACCAATCTTAACCCTGAATGTGGACCTGAGAATGGGAATGCAAATGTCAACTTATTAGCCCATCTAACTATTGGTCTGGGACTGAGGAATGGAAATGTATGTCACTTTAATAGCCAATCCTGAATCCTGAAATCTGTGTCCTGGTGGAATGGGATGTATGTCACTTGGATAGTAAATCTGGGACCCCTATCTGTGACGAGGAATGGATGTTCCTTGTCATTTATAAGCAATCCGAATCCTGAATCTGGACCTGAGAATGGATTATGTGACTTATAGCCAATCGACCCCTGGAGGAACTGAGGAATGAATTATGTTCACTTATTAAAGCCAAGTCTTGACTTCCCGGATCGGGACTGGCGGAAATGGATGTAATTGGTTTTATAGCCAATCTAACTCCTGATTATGTACAAGGAATGGGATGCCATGTCATTTAATTGCCAATACCAGACTTCTGATCTTGACTGGGAGAATGGTGGAATGTATGCATTCATAGCCAATTCCTAACTCCTTTGATATGTGACTGGAGGATATGGGAATTGTATTTGTCAATTTAAAGCCAACAATGAATGTCAATTAATAGCCAATCTAACTTCTTTTGATCTGTGACTGGGAGGAATGGATGTATTTCAATATAGCCAGTCTAACCTCCTGGATATGTGACTTTGGAGAATGGGACTGTATGGCAATTTATTAGCCATCCCTACTCCTGATCTGATGCTGGACTAATGGATGTATGTCATTTATAGCCAATCTAACTCTTGATCTGTGACTGGAGGAATGGAATGTATGTCACTTATAGCCAATATATCTCCGGATCTGTGACTGGAGGAATGGGATGTATGTCATTTATAGCCAATCTAACTCCTGATCTGTGACTGGAGGAATGAGATGTATGTCATTTATAGCCAGTCTTACTCCTGATATGTGATTGGAGGAATGAGATGTATGTCATTTATAGCCAGTCTAACTCCTGATCTGTGACTGGAGGAATGGAATGTATGTCATTCATAGCCAATCTAACTCCTGATATGTGACTGGAGGAATGGGATGTATGTCATTTATAGCCAATCTAACTCTTGATCTGTGACTGGAGGAATGGGATGTATGTCATTTATAGCCAGTCTAACTCCTGATATGTGACTGGAGGAATGGGATGTATGGCATTTATAGCCAGTCTAACTCCTGATCTGATGCTGGACGAATGGGATGTATGTCATTTATAGCCAATCTAACTCCTGATCTGTGACTGGAGGAATGGAATGTATGTCACTTATAGCCAATATATCTCCTGATCTGTGACTGGAGGAATGGGATGTATGTCATTTATAGCCAATCTAACTCCTGATATGTGACTGGAGGAATGAGATGTATGTCATTTATAGTCAGTCTAACTCCTGATATGTGACTGGAGGAATGAGATGTATGTTATCTATAGCCAGTCTAACTCCTGATCTGTGACTGGAGGAATGGAATGTATGTCATTTATAGCCAATCTAACTCCTGATCTGTGACTGGAGGAATGGGATGTATGTCATTTATAGCCAATCTAACATTTGATCTGTGACTGGAGGAATGGGATGTATGTCATTTATAGCCAGTCTAACTCCTGATCTGTGACTGGAGGAATGGGATGTATGTCATTTATAGCCAGTCTAACTCATGATCTCTGACTGGAGGAATGGAATGTATGTCATTTATAGCCAATCTAACTTCTGATCTGTGACTGGAGGAATGGGATGTATGTCATTTATAGCCAATCTAACTCCTGATCTGTGACTGGAGGAATGGAATGTATGTCATTTATAGCCAGTCTTACTCATGATAAGTGACTGGAGGAATGGGATGTATGTCATTTATAGCCAGTCCAACTCCTGATCTGTGATTGGAGGAATGTGGTGTTTGACATTTGTGATCAGTCTACAGGGTCTCCCGCAGGATTTAATTTAATTAAGGCATTTTGTTTTTCATCCGAGGCACGACCTGGGGCGGAGGGGGGGGGGGGGGGGGCATAGCACGAGAGGGGTTCTAACCCCCTCTCGGAAGTACGGGGGTATATGCATTAAATATACAAAACAGCATCAATAAGTGAAAAAAGCTGAACAATCTTTGCTCCCTCATATGCACAGTAATGTGTTATAAGATGGAGTAAAAACAATTCTAACTTTCTCTCACTTATTGATGTTTTCAGGCATATAATGTATGCATATTCATTGGTTCGTTACTTCAACCCGTGTGTTCGGCGGCTCTGTTCAGAGATCATCAGACAAGATAAAATTAATATGCTGTATATAATCCCCACCTGCCCCTAAACAGTAATGCCAGATTGTTTTTTATATGAATATATTTGAAAATCAATAATTAATTAATGTGTGTTAACACTATTTTCAACAACGTTTAATAACAAAAAATAAAACACACACACCTCCCTATTTTCCCCCAAAATTCGGATGATATTCAATAAATTAATTTTATATTGCCTCACAAGTCGCCATAATAGCCGCGAGGTATCCTTCCACTAAACTGGTGCGATACCTCTGGTGACAGTTCAGTTAACTAGGGACAGTATGAAAACAAATTGACTTATTTTTAGAATGGAGGAAAATTTAACATTAAAATGTATGCTGTTCTACATGTATCTACTAGATCACTGTTCAGATACGTTTCGACATGTCTTACAATGTTTCATACATTTTACTAAAACATACTGTGAGGAAGCTGTAGCTTTAGTGGAACATGCCATATATTTGGTGTGCGCTTGTGACATAGAAGACATGGAAACATCAACAGAGACACCGAAGGTTTAACCTCACTAAATCATCAGATATTAATGCGCGGTGTAGTCAAAAGTAGTACGTTATAAAAACAATCGGGATTTGTTATGGCATAGACACTCTTGTCTTGCAGAAACAACCGGTCCATTGATGTACGAATCTACTTCAGAGGGATGTTAATTTACATCAGTTTCAAGCATATGCTTTGGGATTATTTTGCAAGTCGGAACATGTTATGTCATGTGAGGCGGTTTCAAGTCCAGCCGCTGACTTTTTTGCTCCACAACCAGGGTGGTCACAGGAGATTGAATTTATCTTTTTTTTAACAATAATTAAACCTATATTTTAATTAGTGAATAGCCAGAGCAGAATGTGTGTAGGTTATGAGAAAATAAGTCCGCAACATCCATACGAAGAATTAAAGTAGCAGAGCATAACAAAATGTGTGGTCATTGGTTGGTTTATATAGGAGAAATCAATGGTGGTGGTGGACCAGAAGGCATGTGTCTATGTACACGGTCTCCGCCTGCACAAGTTCCCGACCTGGGCGGTAAGTATTGATTGTACGATGTGGGAAGTAATTATTGTCTTCAACTCTCAGTGTCGTACCACCACCCCATGGGTGGGGCGGGTCAGGCAGCTGGCATCGTACAAGGACTATATACATTCTGAAGTCGACTGTATAATTCACTGTTCCCGGAATCATTTAATTGTCTAATTCCTGATGACATTATATAGTGCAGCCCCAAATTCGGTAATCGTGTTTCGGTCTATCCTGGATGCTGAGGAAATAGTCCGGAGTACTCTAAACTTGGGCATCCAGTAGAGAAAATGAACTTTACGACGTATGCCATCGGTGTAGCACCAGATCAGCCTACGCATTCCGATCAGGGTCTGAGTACGCCATTCGCCATTCTCTGGCGCAAACAGTAATACCCTCGGAACCGATATGTATGCTGGCGCAGGTGCTGTTAAATGTATTGGTGTACCATTGGGGGGGTGGGGGGGGGGGGGGGGGGGGGGGGGGGGGGGGGGGGGGGGGGGGGGGGGTGGGGGGGGGGGGGGGGGGGGGGGGGGTGGGGGGGGGGGTGGGGGGGGGTGGGGGGGGGTGGGGGGCGGGGGGGGGGGGGGAAGAAAATCGATGTCGCGAATTTGATATTAAAATTAGCGGTCCAAACAAATAGAGAGAATATTTATGCAAATTAATATAAAAACATTATTCACTTTTTACTTAAGAATTGTTTGCCGTGATAAACATATTTCCCGAATTTGGTTACGATACACCAAGTAGAACTCTAGTTATTGCGTGGACAAGCTGTGCTATCGTAGCTCGCGTACCTGATAATTTGTGCATGATTATCCCTTCGGTATGAACCGTTCTGTCAGTATTATTCAAACAAAAGAACGAAAAAAGTAATAATCTAAAACCGGTTTCGGAACAGGGTGATAACCACCTACAGGAAGGCAGAACATTTGCATTGTTTAGATCGGTCGTACCCGATTTATGGGCATCGTCATTTCCAACAAGAAAGCTGGCATAATGTTATTGAATTGGAAAACAATTTCACAAATTCACATTCTTCAGCCCCATACACTAAGGAAATATTAATAAACCTATTTTCTGCACATGCAACTATTAAGATCAGTGCTGAAACACACATAGAAAATCATCCACTCAAGTTTTAACGCAGCCGCCAACTGTCTCGTGAGACCTAAGCGATATTTTGTCGAACAATGTCATATGCGGCCCGAAAAACGTCGACGTCACAGCGTGGTTACCCAGAAACGTCATGACGTTGCAGACGTTACTGAACAACACGATGAACTTAAGTAGAAACAAGAAAGCCAACATCAGCTAATTATATTATTTTGGAGTAATATGAAGCATGAAACTCAAGGAAAGTCTGGTAATATAAAGTTTATATATTGATTTAACAAAATGCTGACATAGTCGCTGATGTTAGAGCCGACTATTGTTCAGCGATGACTATCGTTCACGTGACTGCATGATTACGCCGGGAAAACCGGCTTAATCATATACGTGAACGATAGTCGTCGATGAACAATATATAGTCCGCTCTACAATGCGATGTTTTCTTTCTTCCTGTACTGACAAATACAGATTATTAATTTCATGATCTCAGGTCAGCATCTGCTGGGAGGCTTGTGCTTCCAAAGTCAAGGATAAAACTATTCGATGCCCTTTTTCGCACTCTGTTCCACACTTATGGAATTCGCTAGATCCTAGTATCAGGAATGGAACAACTCACAATAAATTTAAAATGTCAACAAAACATTAAAATACAATCCAACGCAAGTTAATCGTAGTATACACCCGTCGTGGTTAATATTAGTTAATTCGTAGTAATGATTTATTCTAGTATCTTACATGTGTTTGTATATTGTATATGTATTATATAGTGAGTGCATGATTGTGTATTGTGTCACCTTCGTTAATTAACGTATAAATAATATATAGTAGAGAAAACTCGATGGCGCGCTATCGCAATATACCCATTTTTCCAAATTTTAAAATCCGAAATAGGGAGATAATCCGTGAGTTGGGAATCAAATGAAAGCTCTAAATTCAATGTGCGCATCATCACACCATAGGGAATCCACATACCAAAATAGGAAAAACTGCGAACTTCATACGACTAAAATGTTCGTAAGTGCACATTTAGGATTGGCTAGAAATTTTAATTGATGGACTTACATTTATTGAGCGTATGCTTATTCTTACAGACTATCATAATTTTGCACTTACGAACATTTTAGTCGTACGAAGTTTAGTGAAATGGCCCCAAGCACACTATAACACATACCAAATATCAAGTATGCGGCTATCACGGTTTAAAAGTTTCACTTAAGGACGGACGGAAGGACAGAAACCCGTGACGAAAACAATACACATTTAAACGTGGGTTATTACTATATAATCGAGTTTCCTGGGGGCCGTTTCACTAAAGTTCGTATGACTAAAATATCTGTAAGTGCAAAATTATGATCTTATAAACAATTATTGAATTTAGATGTATTGAGCATAGCTGCATATTATTAATAAATGTAAATAAAACATTTGACATTTCTGGACGGTCCTAAATTTGCACTTACGAACATTTTAGTCGTACGAAGTTTAGCGAAACGCG
This sequence comes from Conchocele bisecta, assembly GCA_029237695.1. NCBI lineage: Eukaryota > Metazoa > Mollusca > Bivalvia > Lucinida > Thyasiridae > Conchocele > Conchocele bisecta. The sequence continues at coordinate 17,437,803 of CM055276.1, read as the reverse complement.
CGCCTGTAGCCGATTTCACCAACATTGCAAAGTATACTTATCTAGCAAAGTATACTTATCTAGCAAAGTATACTTATCTAGCAAAGTATACTTTGACGGAGAAATTTTCAATTTGCGGATAAATTTATTTACTTTTATTATACTGAATGTATTATCACAGCCATTTTGGCTGTGATGATATAATACATTCAGTATAATGATTCTGCATACTTTTAATCATCAAATATATGCAGTGGTTAGTTATATCGGGTTATATATGAAATAATGTATTTTGGAGAAAATAAATGAGTACTCCCTCAAAGTATATTTGGCTTGATAAGTATACTTTGCAATTTTGATGAAATCGGCTACAGGTAATGAGCCGGTACTCATTTACAGCCGTGTGTTGTTCAGTATATTACCATATTTTGAGATCAGCCATGTGATTTTGTGAAGATGTGCGATATCTCATGGAAAAAATTTGACTTACAAAATTTACGATATTTTCTATATATATGACGCCGACAATTGATGAAATGTTTGTGAAAATTTCGTCAACTTTCGACGTTATTTACAGAAAATATCACAGTTTAAATATTTTCGTGAAAAATCACACATCTTCGTAGGTTATTTGCATTTATCAGTGCAAGTGCGATTCTTGCAGCATCAATACCGACATAGAAGATCTTACATGAGTGATTATTTAAATATGATATTTCTTAAAGGAGTTGACCGATTTCATAAGAAACGAGGTTATGCTGAGTTTCTTATTATATCATTCAACAAGTTTAACTAGAAAATGTGGCATGTAGACGCACTTAGGGCCCATATTTGAAAACTGTTACAAAAACTTTCAAATTAATAAACAGACAGACAGACAGCCGGACGGACGGACGGACGATCAGTAGCGGGGGTAATTGTATTAATGTGGAATGATGCATACTTACTTAGTAATGCATGTGTGCAATATGAAGATGTTAGCTGAAGGCAAACAGAACTTATAGGTGATTTGAGAAACTCTTACACAAACTTTCAAATAAATAAACAGGCAGACTAACGGACGTACGATCAGTAGCGAGGGCAATTGTATTAATGTGGAAATGTACCCGAGGGTCGAACCAGGGATATGGGGATTCTTTTAACATTTAAATGTATCGTTTTATATGTACCATTCTCATTAATATATTCTCCCAACCAACCACCACAACACATTGATAGAGCCACTTACAGGCATTGATAGAGCCACTTACAGGCATTGATAGAGCCACATACATGCATTGATAGAGCCACATACAGGCATTGATAGAGCCACTTACAGGCATTGATAGAGCCACTTACAGGCATTGCACTACCGCCTGCGCTAATCTCGCCAATATTTGTCAATTTATTTATTTCAAATCGCTTGAACAGTGTACTTCGAATCAATCAGATTGATTGGCTGAGCCTGAGCTGTAATACAGCCCATGCTCAGATAACCAAAGTGCTTGATTGCGAGTTGACATTGCCAATACATTTTCAGAAATGTTGATAATATTGGCAAGATTATACGCAGGTGGTTGTATTGAGCGATTTAAACAGTTTAAAACACAGGCATTCGGCGTATTTCGGCTTTCATCGGTGTAACTACATATGAATAACAATACTTATAACTTTGGTCGGACACGACCTCGTATCATAACAAAATAACATGTTTAAAATTGTAATTTGTCTATGCATTCTATGCATTTCTGCAGGATATCGATAATTCTCAAATGATCATATCAACTTTCCACTATAATATTGACATTAGAGCCCTGAACACATTATTTAATTTATTATGATACGAGGTCGTGTCCGACCTCGGATAACCAGCTGTTTTTCAATATTCTTTGCCATAATTATGTTCCAACTATGCTATTTGAGCAAGATAACAATAATTCTCAAATTTCCGCCAAAATATTTACATTAACGTTAATAGAATCGCGGAATTTGTTATGATACTAGGTCATGTGTCCGACCAAAGTTATACGCCTTGTTATTCATATGTAGTTACACCGATGAAAGCCGAAAAACGCCGAATGCCTGTGGTTTAAAGGCGCTATGTCTCCGATATGCGCAGAAAGTAATGAAACAGATTAGTAATAACTAATTTATTTATTGATTTGTATAATATTTCCGAACCCAATTGTGCGGAGCCCCGCAGGGGACGTAGATATTTTTTTTTAATTCATTTGTTCCCACGAAATAACAATTCGTTCCCACGAATTAACAATTCGTTTCCTCAATGTAACAATTCGTTACCATGAAATAACAATTCGTTCCCACGGGAATGAATTGTTAATTCGTGAGAACGAATTGTTATTAATTCGAGGGAACGAATTGTTAAATTCAGGGAACGATTTGTTATTTCGTGGGAACGAATTAATAAAAAAAAATCCATGTCCCCTGCGGGGCTCCGTAAATTGCACATGTGGTTCGCATCGGGTATTTGTAGCGAAAGGTGGTTATGACCCCGCTTTGGAATCATTTTCAGGAAATGGTGTCGTGTTACAAGTGATAGAACAGGACATAGCAAAGTCTCTGTGCCTATGGTCCAGGACCTCATATTTTCATGAAAAAAAATCCAATAAATTCAGTCATGTTGACATTTCTGGCCAAAAATAGGTGGGTGGGGTAACTTTGTAAAACATTAAACATACCCATCTGAGGCGGATACTGCATCGTTATTGTGGCGACTTATAAAACTCACCACCTCTCGCAATCATTTAAGGAGTCTCCTGTGAAGAATATTGAAAAATGCTCGCAAATGAAGTTGCCGCTGTCAGAAAAACGGTAAAATTTGCCTATTTTCAACAGCCCCGTGATGCCGGGCATCACGGGGCCGTTGAAAATAGGCAAATTTTACCGTTAACTGCCGAGAGATGCGAACACTATTGACGGTTACTGTAACAGTTGAACAATAGCCGATACACTTAAAAGGAAATATTTAGCATAACAGGAAAATAGAGAATAGTAGGTTAGTGCCGTGAATGGGAAAATATATCTGGCGCGGCACGGAAACGGGAGAGCCTCGCCCATGCCGTTTCCTAAGCCTTGCCAGATATTTTTTTCCCGTTCACGGAACTAACCTATTATTCTATTTATCCCATCAACACCTACAAATAGCTTTAAAATGCAAAAAATAACCCCAGCCGCATCCTCAAAATCGGAGAATCGACTAGTATGACAACAGCACATATTCATACGCAGTGATTAGTTCGTATTGGCAGGATATCAAAAATGTTTCACGGCACCGTGTTTCACGGCACATACGCACTGTGTTGACGGGATAAAAATAAATTAAAGGAATGCACAGAATGAGCAAATAGTGAACGACGACTGCCGAATATCAAGTACATATTGTTTTGTATTGTTATTATGAAGTAACATGAATCCTTGCACATAGAGTGGAACCTCTCTAAACCGGAAACGTCGGAAAATTTGAGTGTTTAATTTGGACGGTTGTCATTGTAATGTCGCTGTAATTGTGAACTGTAATTCAAAAGTAAAATGTCATGTAAAAGCACTAAAGTGTGTCACAGGGTGTTCGCATACTTGATTTACAGTGGAGCCTCTCTAAACGGAACACATTGGGGGCCTCCGATGGTGTCCGGTTTAGAGAGGTTCCACTGAACACACAAGAAGAGTTGAATAGTTTATGTTGTAAATTACAAAGTATGATAAAAAACATAATTCACTAGTGTAATAAATATGCAAATTATGCCACTGCGAAAAACATGATATATATATATGACCAGTACCTCTTCAATGTATAATCGTTGACGGGCAAAGCATCGTTTCTTATGAAATCAGTAACTCGTTTAATACATATCATATTAAATCATCACTCATGTAAGATCCTCTATATATCGATATTGTCCAGGAAGTTCTATTAAGATAGCAAATCCAAATTTTCATCATGACATATTGATATACTGGAGTGCGCTGTTATTTTCCAATTTGGGTGGGGGCCGATTTTTGCCCCTTCTCCTTTGCAATTGTAATACGACGACTGTGTGAACGTGCGTTTTCTCAGAATACACTGGCTGCAAATACACTGGCTGAAAATGCCAAATGTCTTTATTTGGTCGGTAGCCGGGGGCACAATTTTAATGCTTGGATAATAATATCCTATACATTAGGCATTGATCGAACCATCGGACGACATCTTATGAGAAATGCCTGGATACGATTTGTTTACAGAACAGAACATAACCTTTATTGGGAAGCAAATAATATCGGACCACACGCAGGTGGCATAGTAGATGCATGCCGAATACTAGATTTCACAACTCAAGTGTTAAGTAATAGTTATAGTTGACATGTTGACTTTTTAATAAATAAATTGCAAGTGAGCGCTAGCGAAGGAGACATTAGTTTATTAAAACTTCAATATGTCAACTATAGCTTACTTATTGTGTTGCTAGCCCCGTCGCGAAGCTCCGCCCCTAAACGTGATTTCGAATCGCTATGCAATTATATGATTGGCGGTGTGACATCGAAGTGAGCGCGTGTGTGGGCTGTAACATTGTCACGTCTCGTGAAGTGACGACAACAATGCGTGACATCACGTCATCAGTTCTGTACATATTGCAACATTTAATGATTAATTTAATAAATATTGGCGAAAGCGTCGCAATATCAGTGTAGATCCAGATCAGATAATCTGATTAGGCTGTGCACTGTTCGCCATTCCATCAACGAAATACCCGCCATGCTTCTAACAAGCAATGTACATGGCTATCAGGCTACAGAGGAGTGTTATTTGATCAGGCGCTACACTGGTCACAAATCGCATAAGCCCTGTTTCTCCAGTCACAGCCACACGCACGTTCTCAATACCACAGCATTATAATTGTAGCCGTGACTGGAGAAATGGGACTTATGGGATCTGTGACCAGTGTAGCTCCTGAGCAAATAGCAAACGCATGTAGCCTGATAATGATCTGTATTGCTTGTTGGGAGCATGAGCGGTGTTTCATTGAAGAAATGAGGAACCGAGCAGATCCTGATCAGACTGTCCGGATGCACAGGCTGATCTGGATCAACACTGGTCGCAAAATCCATAAGCACCATTTCTGCAGTCACAGCCACAAATTATTACGTTTTCGGGGAGTTTCCTATGGTAACGTACCACCATTGCTGAGCGTTCCTATGTGGGATCGTAGCCAGTTATCTCTCGTTGAATTTATTTATAGAAATCCGGTCCAAATTGTGTAGTTTGGGGCCATATTGCTTGTAAAAAAAGCGAATGTGGAATGATATGATGTGAAAAAGAGCAATTATAGCGAGTTCGATTAGTGTTGATCCAGATCATACTACATATCTACGCAATCTGATATTGGACAACATTATTTGACAGATTCGTATGTTCACACGCATTAATCGTATTGCAAGAAGTGTACACTCCGATCGATCTGGGTCTACTCTGTTCGCAAAACTATTGTTTTTTGTGCTATTCATTAAGAAATAAACCCAGCATAGGACCGGATTTCTATAAATAGATGTGGAAAGGGAAATAACTGACTACTATCCCTCATTAAGACCGTGGACAGACAGCAATGGGTTCATATTACATACTTATTGTCTACACACTATTCTCTGTTCGGGGTATAGAGAATAGTAGGTTAGTGCCGTGAATGGGAAAAATATCTGGCAAGGTTTAGAAAACTTGATGGCCGGTTTCCGTGCCGCCCCAGATATGTTCTCCCATTCACGGCACTAACCTACTATTCTCTATATTCTATTTATCCTGTCAACACTACAAATAGCTTTAAAATGCAAAAATAACCCCAGCCGCATCATCAAAATCGGAGAATCGACTAGCATGACAACCGCACATGGGTCCACTCTGTTCGCAAAACTAATTATGTGTGCTATTAATTAAGAAATAAACGCTGAAATGCATCACAGGACCGGATCTCTATAAGTAGATTTGCAAAGGGACATAACTAAATGTAGCTACGATCCCTCATTGCAGTACGTTTTAACGAGTCCCGGAGCTATTTGGAGAACTATGTGATAATTATGGGCACCAATATCACGAAATGTGCATAGCAACTGCCGAATTCTATCCCCGATAATTTTAAGTCTTCTTATGTACAAATGGCTTCTCTCATATGTGTCTGTGACTGGATAAATGGGGCTTATGTCATTTGTGACATGTATCTCCTGATCAAATAGCGTACTCCTTTATCCTGATAACGATATATGTCGGGTATTAGATGCATGACTGGTGTTTCATTGTTGGACTGGCGAACAGTGCATATCGTGATCAGACTGCGGATGCACAGGCTGATCTGGATCTACATTGGGCACAACACCCATATTAAGCCATATTTCTCCAGTCACAGCCACATATAAGAGACTCCGATGCATATATAGCCAACCCCATTAAAGGAGTCATTTAATTATCCAACATCTCACATAGTTGGAATGGCGAACAGTGCAGATATTGATCAGACTGTGCGGGTGCACATACTGATTTGGATCTGTATTGATGAAACGGCCCATAAGCCACATTCCTCCAGTCACAGCCACAACTCACAATTGTCTGCCTAATCGGTAGATATAGCGAGCGAATTATCTCCTCTTACAGGCGGACGATTTGATTTGCTTGATTGGTGTTTAACGGTCTAACGGTCTATTAACGGTCATTTAAGGCCGGGCCAACGGTTCGATCCAGCATTTAACCTGCTGCATTGGGGGGAAATCCTCAAAATAAGAAAGGAATATATGCATCGACATAAATACATATTCAGCCTCGAAATTAGAATAACCTGACCCGATGCCAGGTCCATACCACACCAAAGTCACTTGGCACTTTCCCCTAAAAGTAATAGGATTGCGAAAATCGTAATTTGTTTGGTTGTTTATTGGGGCTTAACGGCCTATCAACAGCTAAGGACATTTAAGGCCGAGATCAATGGTTTTAGTACTAAATCCCATTTATTACCTGTACATGTATATGTTCAAGTGCATGTACACATGGAGGGGGATCCCAAAATCAGAACTGAATATTTACAATAAAAATACTATATATTCAGCCCTGAAATCAGAATAATCCTGATCTCATGCCAGGTCCTCGCCACACCAGAATCACTTGGCCCCCTCCCAAAAGCAGTAGGATCAGTAATAATCTTACTACTTTATAATGGGCAATAACCCAATTCAACTCCCAGGTAACCATATTCAACTGCCACATACAAAAATGCCAACGACGTACGTGAGGGCCAAACCAGTAGCCGATTTCACCAACATTGCAAAGTATACTTTTCTAGCAAAGTATATTTTCAGGGAGTAATCATTTATTTTTCCTGAAATGCATTATTTCATATAGAACTAACAACTGCATATATTTGATGATTAAAAGTATGCAGAATTATTATACTGAATTTATTACATTATCATAGCCAAAATGGCTGTGATAATGTAATACATTCAGTATAATACAAATTAATAAATTTATCATAACATTTTAAATTTCTCCCTCAACGTATACTTTGCTAGTAAAGTATATGTTGCTATGTTGGTGAAATAGGCTACAGGTCTACGGTCGGGATTCCGGTAAGGACGAATCCCGATCATTAAATTACCCATCGCATGCTTCCACCGGGCACCCACTTCATTGATGGAATTGCGAACATCCAGATCCGGATCAGACTATGCGGATGCACAGTGTGATCTTGATCTACATTGATCATAAGTTCTCCAGTCACTCAGCCACAACTCACAATGATCCGCCTGTACGGTCGTTGTAGCGAGCGGATTATCTCCTCGTACAGGCGGACGAACCTCTCTCTAAAGAGCACATGCTAACGGCGAAGACCCAGGACACCACCCCTCCACCCCCACCTCAGTAGTTATTAAAATAATCAACAAAAGATGATAAAACCATCTTTAAATGTTATAAACATAACAATTTATCAATATAAAACATTTTTATTCTCTGAAAATGTTTAATATTGATAAAATTGATACATGTATGGTTATAACAGTTTATGATGGCGTGATCATCTTTTGTTGATTATTTTAATAAATACTGAGGTGGGTGGGGTGGACGGGCGTGCTGTCCTGGGTCGGCGCCGTTAGGCCTGTGTAAAGAAGTTACTGATGCGTGTAATATAGCCTCGATGTCTCCCCACTGCGGAGAAGGGAAGCCATACATTTATCAGCCCGGGGAATTGTGTGACACAATCTAATGGGTTCATCAGACTTCAGCACCGCGTATAGGGCTTCATAGTTTCACGATAATCTAGTTGTCTTTGCCAGAACGCGTTATTTCCAACGACAAATTTCGAATTAAATGTGACTGGCTGGAGAAACGGGGCTAATGGTGTATGTGGATAATCTAGATCCTGATCAGTTAAGTAATGCACACAACTTGGTGATGACATATTAGTGAAGTAAGATGTTAGTCTTTATTATCAGTCAGTCTGGCAGTAACAATAAATGAGCGTCTGTGTATGCTTTTAAAAGCCTGGGTAGGAAATTTGCTGGATAAATGGGTCTAATGGTGTTTGTGTATAATCTAGATCCTGATCAGTTGATAAACGCATACAATCGGGCGATGCCTTAACCCTTTGAACCCGAAAGCCCGCTATATCGGTTTATGCAAACAGTGCAGATCCAGATGAGCCGGCTCGTAACGAGCCGTCTCATCAGGATCTGCACTGTTTGAAAGTAATGTTCATATTTTTGAAAACAAAAAACACCCCCTTTTCATGAATGGACTAGTCTGAAAATTATTTTGTGACAACTGGATTGGTTGCAAAATTAACATGACAAAATTCATTCCAGTTACTTAGGGTTGAAAGGGTTAATACTGAAGTACGATGTCTTTATTACCAGTCAGTAAGACAGCAACAATGCTGTTAATAGTTCGGGAGCAATTGTTCAGAATCCGGCACCTCATGTTCAGGTGTGAAAATCGTTAAGTTTAAACATAGACTTGAAAAACACGATGTTTGCTGGCGATGCAACTTTTATGACGGATGGTACACGGACATCTTTTGAAAAGTTAATTTACATAATAGAGGAATTGAGTACAATACCAGGCCTCAAGCTTAACACAGAAAAGTATATTGTAATGCGAGTTGGTGCTTTGAAAAATACAAATGTGTCGTACTGCCCCAATAAGATTTTTAAATGGACTTCAATCAATGCGAAGATTTTAGGGATTACCTTCATAAACGAGAATACTGCTATTCATGAATACAATAATATGCCTTGAGAAATGGAAACAACGAAACTTAAGTTTACTGGGCAACATTCCTATCATTAAAACATTACACGATCCTCCTGACAATACGATTAAATGAATTGAAACTAAATTATTTAACTTTTTATGGGAGAAACACCATAATTCATGCATATGAAGTTGGGGGTTGGGGGTTGGGGGGGGGGGGGGTAAAATGCTGGACATATATCACATGCATGTTAACTATTCCCTAATGAAATAGTTTCGAAGGAAATACTTTAAAACATCAAAATATAACAATATGTTTAAGGAATGGTATCATAAGGGCATACAATATATTGAACATATATATGATTATCGCGTAAATACAATTTTACGATTCACTCATTTTTCAACAATATCCAACATAAGAAACGAAGATTTATAAAATATCAAAGTATATTAAACAACAAAATTCCATTGTGGATAGAAAAGATAAAAACAGAACATATGAACATACAGCCAAAATACTATATGTAACACAGACGGCCCGAACAAATGTAGAAGAAATAAAATCTCAACAAAAATGGACAAGCGAGTTTTCAGATAATACTCTATGTTGGAAACAAATGTACACGTTACGTTTCAAATACACTATATATTCCACATTACGCAACTTCCAATATAAATACCTGATGCGAATTCTGGGGATAAATACATTACTTTATCACTGTAATATAGTAGGTAGTAGCCTATGTGATTTGTGTTCTATGTATGTTGAAAGTATACAGCACTTATTCTGGGAATGTACGCATGTGCAACATGTTTGGTCTCAGCTAAGAACTTATATTACCTAAATGATATGGGTATAACATGCACAGAGAACTTTCAAAATATTTCTATAGGAATAAATGATAATGCACTTTTGACACAACAATTTAATTTCATCGCTATTCTGGGAAAACAAATGTTTTCAAATGTAAATACGAAAAGCGCGATATAACGTTCATTCATAAATCGAATCTTTCATAAATTACTTTAAGGCATTATGTCATATTTGGATACACTTGGCACAAACCTGTCCAAAAACTGACACATTTTGCAGTTTGGTGTAATATAATTGATAGGAGTCTGTTCTCCTGGCTTTCTTACATGTGATTAGTTACATTATAGCATAAGTTCTACTTCAAATTTTGAGTTCTTTGTCAAACGGCCGAAATAGTGAAACTGGCTGATGGCTGAAACACACATGGATGGCCGAGTTGATGTATTGAAAAGTGTAAATAAAACATTTAGTCATCACATTATGCATAACAATTAATTACAGATCAACTGTAATCAAGAAATTGAACAACACTGATCAGGGTTATGGTCACAAAACTATGTTTTCAAGGTCAACAAATGAAAACAGGCAAGGTTTCTTCTCCGTAATATTGGTTGTGTGCTATAACGTAAATATGTCCAAGGTAGGCTTTTCAACCGATTGGACAGGATTTCAATAAGAGTTTACTTTCAATCCAATTAAGATATCTTCAGTATTGGAAATCCAATCAAGCCCTTTGAATGTAAACAACTTTCGGCCCGACTTTGACAACCAGACGACAGCTATCAAATCAACTTCCTTAGTCCAGCATGCTGAAAACCAGGAAAGTGAATTGGACTGACACTGAGTGTCCCATCCACGGCGGCCAGTGGTTTCGGAATCCTGGCCACACTGTAAAAGGCTTATTTTACAGTTGGCCAGGGGCCCGTTTCACTAACGAACTAAGCAAGTACTTTTGTCATAAGTTATAACTTAAGTCCGGAGTACGTGCTTAGTCCGTTTCACAAAACATCTTAGCAAGAACGACAATCGAAATTTACTATGAAAAACTAAGACAGGTAGCTAGCAGTCTTAAGTTATAACTTAAATATTTAAGTCGGAACTTATGAAATAAACAAAGATGGATGCCCCCATGTGAGCCGAGGTGGAGAAAACAATTCACTGACAGCAGGTAAATGTTCACTTCATACGTACTATTTTAGCAATTATCTGCCATATAAACCATATATGCTTACATATAGATAGCCACACTTGTGCTAGTTACCCGTGTATTGCTATTTGTGATGTAGGTCATGTCGTTACCAGTATTCGTTATGCCAAGTTATCGACAACATTTACAACCACTGTAGATCCAGATGAGTCGGCTCGTAACAAACCATCTGTATGCTGTACATGTATGTCTGTTTGTCCGGTTGGTGTCAGTCAGTTGGTCGGTATCAGTTGGTCGGTGTCAGTTGGTCAGTGTCAGTCGGTGTCTGTCGGTCTGTCAGTCGGTCGGTCGGTGTCGGTCGGTGTCGGTCAGTGTTGGTCGATCAGTCGGTGTCGGTCAGTCGGTCGGTGGTCGGTCGGTCGGTCGGTCGGTCAGTGTCGGTCAGTTGGTTTCGCACGGTCGGTGTCAGTTGGTCGGTCGGTGTCAGTCTGTCGGATGGTGTCGGTCGGTCAGTGTCGGTCGGTGTAGGTTTGTCAGTGTCGGTCGGTCGGTCAGTCGGTCGGTCGGTGTCGGTATGTTGGTGTCGGTCAGTTGGTTTCGCACGGTCGGTGTTAGTCGGTCGGTCGGTGTCGGTCGGTCGGTGTCGGTCGGTCGGTGTCAGTCGGTGTCGGTCAGTGTCAATCGGTGTCGGTCGGTGTCGGTCAGTGTCTATCAGTGTGAATCGGTGTCAGTCGGTGTCGGTCGGTGTTGGTTGGTGTCTATCAGTGTCAATCGGTGTCGGTCAGTGTCGATCGGTGTCGGTCGGTGTCGGTCGGTGTCGGTGTGAGGTGTAGGTCGGTCGGTGTTTGTCGGTCTCTTGGTGTCGGTGTCGGACGGTGTTGGTTGGCCCTGCCCTGCCCTGCCCTGCCCTGCCCTGCCTCTGCCCTGCCCTGCCCTGCCCTGCCCTGCCCTGCCCTGCCCTGCCCTGCCCTGCCCTGCCCTGCCCTGCCCTGCCCGTGCCCTCCCTGCCCTGCCCTGCCCTGCCCTGCCCTGCCCTGCCCTGCCCTGCCCTGCCCTGCCCTGCCCTGCCCTGCCCTGCCCTGCCCTGCCCGCCCTGCCCTGCCCTGCCCTGCCCTGCCCTGCCCTGCCCTGCCTGCCCTGCCCTGCCCTGCCCTGCCCTGCCCTGCCTGCCCTGCCCTGCCCTGCCCTGCCCTGCCCTGCCCTGCCCTGCCCTGCCCTGCCCTGCCCTGCCCTGCCCTGCCCTGCCCTGCCCTGCCCTGCCCTGCCCTGCCCTGCCTGCCCTGCCCTGCCCTGCCTGCCCTGCCCGCCCTGCCGTGCCGCCCTGCCCGCCCGTGCCGTGCCTGCCCGCCCTGCCGTGCCCTGCCGTGCCGTGCCGTGCCGTGCCGTGCCGTGCCGTGCCGTGCCGTGCCGTGCCGTGCCGTGCCGTGCCGTGCCGTGCCGTGCCGTGCCGTGCCGTGCCGTGCCGTGCCGTGCCGTGCCGTGCCGTGCCGTGCCGTGCCGTGGCATGGCATGCCCTCGTCCGGCCCTCGTCCGGCCCTCGTCCGGGCACATGTTTGGGATCTTAGGTGGTTGGAGGTGTCGCCTAAGACAAACAAAAACAATGCAACATATTCCGTAACCGAAGCCTTTTGTGTCTTAAGTGGTCATTCTTTTCTTTAAAAACGATGAATATACCACCTAATGGTGTGTCATGTATGAACGTCCGTCCGTCCATCAGTCTGATTGACTATCCGACTATTGTTTGTTCTTTCTTTACAGAACATACAAACGATGGCAGCTGCATTTGCTATAATCCAGGCGCGTAATTTACGACGGGAACGAGTCTTTAGGACCGAACCAATCCCCTAGACTTCATGGATAACGAGGACCAAATCTCGTGATTTTTTTCTACAAGTATGCGACATTGCACATGCTGACATTATACGGTCAAACCTGAGATCACACAGTCTGTCAGTGGCATTGCAAGTGTTGACTGCATTGCGATTTTACGCAACTGGTAGTTTCCTGGCGGTTACTGGAGATATATACAACATTAGCGAATCAAGTGGTTCTAGAAAGTGGAGTAGAACTTTTGCGGACAGTGTTAGCCTGTGTTTCGTTTCTGATAAGGAGATACCTTGTTTTCAGACTAGATGGAGAAACAGTCCTGACGCATTTAACAAAAATTTCAGACCCGTCCGCTGAATGCACGTGCGCATTAATCCAGTCCTATACTGGTCAACATGTTCAGGGGCAATCCTATATGTGTGACACTGACTCACACAGTGCATGCATTTCTACATGTAATCAACAAATTACCCGTGTCCAGTTCAAATAAATATAATATGTCATTCAGTAGTTGTCTTACATACCGGCTTCGTGCGATAGGAGAATGAACTAGCTAGGTTAAATTAACCGCCTCATTGCCTCCTTCATTTAATGCACATATTTCGACTGTATGGCAGATATTAGTAAATTCGGAAACAAACGGGCCAACGGTCATTGACCTGCCACTTTTGGGTTCAAATGCCCGGGTTTGGAAGGTCCTCGAGCCAATTCATACCCTTAAATATAAGATAAAAAAAAAAAAAAAAAAAAAAGTAGTTGTATCTGACCGGGCATACCATTAATAATCGATAGTACATGTGTTCTGCTGACTCTGAAACGTGATTTCTGAGTTTATGAGGTAATCTAAGTAAAATTTAAAAAATGGTCGAACTACCATTTTATTGGAATGTAAAAATAAAAACATTGTTAATTGCTTCTTTTGTTGCTGTTTCATGTCATATGCCAATTTATATTACAGTATAAGGTTCACTAGTTGGCAATAAATATATCCACATGTATTCAATGGCGTCGGAATATTGAGATAAAATTTATATTCTACATGAGATTATTTTTAAAAATTAATAATATTCAACATTGGGCTTGCAAATCCGTTATTTTAGATGTCAAAACACATAAAGGGAAAGTAAAGTCATCATAAAAATATAAGCCCCGAGCGGGATTCGAACCCGCGCGGCACATACCGAAGCTGTAAACAATAACTAAGTTGTAACTTATGACGGACTTGTTATGACGGTCTTAAGTTTGTGTTGTGAAGCCAAATAAGCAATGCCTTAAGTCGGTCATAACTTTTGTCATAAGTTATAACTTAAGTTCGAACTTATGAACAAACTAAGATTTGTTAGTGAAACGGGCCCCTGGTCTTGTTCCTCGGTGGGAAAACTGTTGTTGTCCAGTCGATTATTGATGGCTGAGACAATATCATTAATACACCGAGAAACTAAACTCATGTAGACACCGTGGATGTCGCCAGCCTCGGAGTAGAACTCACCCTTCGCCAGGTAGCGCAGGGTAACCAATGTCTGCAAAGTTTCAAGTGCTTGTGTCTCTGATAATCTCAAATGTGATTTTTATTTGCTTTAGCTTGTTACTGTATACTATACGGGGCATAGATTTACTATATTGGCCATATTAGTGTATGCAATCCATCAGTAACGTTTACCTCTTGTGGCGTTTGACACATACAACAAATAATTTGACATACCCATAAATACAAGTTTGTGCAACGTCCTATTTGTTGTGTTCATCACACTTATATACAAAGTCTGATTTCCTATTACTTTTAGTGGAAGGGGCCAAGTGGCTTTGGTGTGGTATGGACCTGGAACCAGGTCTGGTTATTCTAATTTCAGGGCTGAATATACATTGTTTAGATGTAAATATTCCGTTCTGATTTTGGGATTTCCCCCCAATGCAGCAGGTTGAATACGGGATCAAACCAGTTGGCCAGACATTACATGACCTTAACCTGTTGTATAGCTTTCTGGCATAATATTTATAGCACGCTGTTGTCATATCTGTCTATAATGTATTTCACCACACTGTACTACTTTTTCTGTCATATTATTTGCTGTATGTGTCAAACGGTCGAAGTGATGAAACTGTAAGATGGCTGTACATACAGAGATGGCGGAGATGGCAACTCGATGTAACAAATAGTATACAGTAACAAACAATGTTGTTTGACTGCGAACATTAGACGGACAACAATATGACAACACATTATATATATAACTATTGAAAGTTATTTTATTTGTGTTTTCATCCATTTCACCCCTACACCACACTACAATTATAGTGAATCACTCCTCCTTAAACCACATTATATATATATATCAGGCTTTATTTGCTGGCTAACTGATCAGAAGGTAAAATTATAGTGAGTCACTACTCTACAAGCCACGTTATATCAGGCTGCATATGCTGGCTAACTAATCAACACCTACAATTATAGTGAGTAACTACTCCATAGGACACGTTATATCAGGCTACATATGCTGACTAACTGATCAACAACTACAATTATAGTGAGTAACTACTCTATACGTCTCTTTATATCAGTCTGCATTTGCTGGCTAACCGATCAGCAGGTACACGTATAGTGAGTCACTATTATATAAGCCACGTTATATCAGACTGCATTTGTTGGGATAACTGATCAACAGCTACAATTATAGTGATTAACTACTCCATAAGCCAGGTTACAAATCAGGCTGCATTTGTTGGGCTAACTGATCAACAGCTATAAGTATAGTGAGTCACTACTCTATAAGCCACGTTATATCAGGCTGCATATTGTGGCTAACTGATCAACAGCTACAAGTATAGTGAGTCACTATTATATAAGCCACGTTATATCAGGCTGCATTTGCTGCACTAACTGATCAACAGCTACAAGTATAGTGAGTCACTATTATATAAGCCACGTTATATCAGGCTGCATTTGCTGCACTAACTGATCAACAGCTACAAGTATAGTGAGTCACTACTCTATAAGCCACGTTATATCAGGCTGCATATGCTGGCTAACTGATCAGCAGGTACAAGTATAGTGAGTCACTATTATATAAGCCACGTTATATCAGGCTGCATATGCTGGCTAACTGATCAACAGCTACAAGTATAGTGAGTCACTGCTCTATAAGCCACGTTATATCAGGCTGCATATGCTGGCTAACTGATCAACAGCTACAAGTATAGTGAGTCACTACTCTATAAGCCACGTTATATCTGGCTGCATATGCTGGCTAACTGATCAACAGCTACAAGTATAGTGAGTCACTATTATATAAGCCACGTTATATCAGGCTGCATATGCTGGCTAACTGATCAACAGCTACAAGTATAGTGAGTCACTGCTCTATAAGCCACGTTATATCAGGCTGCATATGCTGGCTAACTGATCAACAGCTACAAGTATAGTGAGTCACTACTCTATAAGCCACGTATGGCTGGACATATGCTGGCTAACTGATCAACAGCTACAAGTATAGTGATCACTATTATATAAGCCACGTTATATCAGGCTGCATATGCTGGCTAACTGATCAACAGCTACAAGTATAGTGAGTCACTATTATATAAGCCACGTTATATCAGGCTGCATATGCTGGCTAACTGATCAACAGCTACAAGTATAGTGAGTCACTATTATATAAGCCACGTTATATCAGGCTGCATATGCTGGCTAACTGATCAACAGCTACAAGTATAGTGAGTCACTGCTCTATAAGCCACGTTATATCAGGCTGCATATGCTGGCTAACTGATCAACAGCTACAAGTATAGTGAGTCACTACTCTATAAGCCACGTTATATCTGGCTGCATATGCTGGCTAACTGATCAACAGCTACAAGTATAGTGAGTCACTATTCTATAAGCCACGTTATATCAGGCTGCATATGCTGGCTAACTGATAAACAGCTACAGTAAGATGAGGTCTATCTAATATAGCAACGTATCAGCTGCATATGGCTGCTATGGAATCCAGCTACAAGTATAGTGGAAGTCACTAATCTATAGCACGTATATAGGCTGCATACTAACCAGTATAGGCTGAGTCAACTATCTATAAAGCACGTATATCAGGCTGCATATGCTGGCTAACTGATCAACAGCTACAAGTATAGTGAGTCACTACTCTATAAGCCACGTTATATCTGGCTGCATTTGCTGCACTAACTGATCAACAGCTACAAGTATAGTGAGTCACTACTCTATAAGCCACGTTATATCTGGGTTACATTTGCTGGATAACTGATAAGCAGCTAAAGCTAGAAAATCCGGTCTGGCTACGCACTTAGGGCCCCTATAAGTGATTTGAGAAACTTACAAAAACTTCCAAAAAATAAACACACGAACAGACAGACGGACAGACAAAAACTAAAAAAATGGGAGTTTTGTACCTTTCTAAGTACTATTATATTTACACCCGGGCACATTTGAATTGTTTTGTACATTGTTTAGAAAGGTGTTTTATGTATATACAAACAATAATTGACCATCCAAGACACGCTAGAATCACATGTGCTGTTGATTTTACGGCGATGTTATTCATGGAATACATGTATGGCGGCCGTGACACTTGCGATAAAAAATATTCGTACGACAGCCCAATACCTATCGTAGACTTACGAGGAAAGTTACGAAATTCACAAAACAGTTCGCACAAAGTTGACGTTAGTGAAACGGTAAAGTGCGCCTCAGAAGTTCGTACGATAACTTCTTATCATAAGAAGTTTAGTCAAACGGGCCGCTGATCCCCAGATCCAATTCATGAGGGTGCTGACGATGACTTGTGTTACATAGCAAAGGCGAAAAGTGTTTCACATCAAAATAGGCGCGGGTTCCTGACGAATTTACATTCAGCTAAATGCCGAAGATACTGCATAAACGCGCAATAAATGCCGGTTGCTAGACGAAATATACGTTTATGCGATAACTCTAAGTAGAGCTGACTAACTTAGTGGATTTGGTCATTAAAGTGAAACTGAAAGGGTTTAACGTCAACACCAAAAGCTAAGTCATATATAGACGGGACCAGACCAGTGGGATGGAAATACTATGAAAGTATTTGCTGATGCCCTAGGCGAGGTTGGAACCGACAACCGCCGATGTCAGGTGTTCTAACCCCTAGGTCACAACCCATCTCTTACTTTGATTATTAATTATTATTCATAAAGCGTTTTTTTCGTTGTTTTTTCAGGTATTATCTCCGAGGAGATGAGGACCATAGCACCGACGGATGGGTATTGCACAGAGCACAGCCGCCAGCTGAAGGACAAACAGGTACATATTACCTCTCTCGTCATATCGACGTGTTTCGCCGATATTGATTTCGAAAAAATAAAATATTTTCCGTATATTACGTCGAGAATTGACGACAAATTGAGAGCTCATGCGGAATTAAATTCCGCATTAGCTCGGAATGTTTCGTCAATTTTCCTACGTGGTTTACGGAAACTATGACTGATTTTCAAAATCAATATCGGCGAAACACGTGGATGCGCTAAGGGAGGTAATTCCAGAGACTGGCATCATAATGATTATCACATAAAAAACTACAATCTCTGCGTGAATCTAAATATGGAACAATCACTGCTATCGCCGTATGCAATCTACTGTCTGTTTCACGAAACCTGCCCAAATTTTACAGCTATATAAGCAATGCAAAAACAGTATTCTTTTCGATAATATGAAATTAAAGCAAAATTTAAGAATGAGCCTTCTTTTCATTTCGTGAAATTTGGACAAATATTGGTTTTATTACGAAAAATTGATTTCTCTATGGGAATTTAACATGGGGGAAAAAGATGTAAAGGAGTGTGGGAGGATTCAAAAAACGAAAAAAATTGAAAATTGACTCCGAAACCTGGCTAGATAGCTTGGAAATGATCTAACTAAGAAAACAAAAGTTAAATTTTAAAAATCGGTCCAATATTTCTGAAATTCTAAAAAATTTCCCCATGTTAAATCCCCATAGACATCTTCACTCTGTGAAGATGTCTATGGGGATTTAACATGGGGAAATTGTTTTTTCGCAATAAAATCAATATTTGACCAAATTTCACGAAATAAAAAGAAGGCTCATTCTTAAATTTTCCTTTAATTTAATATTATCGAAAAAATTATTGTTTTTGAATTGTTTATATGGCCGCAAAATTTGGGCAGCTGTCGCGAAACAGACAGTAGATTTGAATACAATACACCGTATATACATACATGCTCATAGAAGCTGGCAGAATTATACGCATTGTATGTTTCAATCTATATTGGATTCATAAATAAAGCACACCCATTGAATTAAATCTAAAATCTAGAATTGATACAACTTCAACTTGTACAATCTAGATGTATGTACATATGATTGTTCAGTCTGGATCTGAAACAAGTAGATATACAAATGTAGTCGCATGTTCTGGACTCAAATGCTCCAATATTAATATACAATGCAACCTCTCCCAACCAGACACCATGGGGACTCCGTGAAGAGGTCTCAATACAAATGAAGTACATGTACACATGTATGTAAGCACTTCGTGACACAGTTTAATGTTTTGCTCCCATTATTAGTTACTATAATCAAAGCTACGTAATGGCGAGCTTCATCCGAATTAAACAGACACATGTTCCTTAGAGAGGTTCCAATATATTCAAATACGTCGGAAACCATAAAGAAAGACATAGACATAGACATATTAAACCGAAATGGAAATATACATAGAAATATACCGTGTATATGAGGAAATGTTATTTTTGATGGTCGTAGTGATCATCAAAAATAACATTTCCCCATATAAATGTACACGGTATATTTCTATGTATATTTCCATTTCTGTTTGCAGATTGGCGAAAGCCGGGACGAGGTACAACACCACCGCATAAATGTCCGAAGTTGTCACACGTCCCAGGCCTCGGACCAGCGGGACCATGTCCGTTATATGGAGGTGCGCAGTTGCCAGGAGGCGCACGACGAGGATAAAACCATGGAATCGGACGACGACGAGACGCCTAGGAAGGTTAATGACGAGATACAGCGAGACACAAATAACCCGCCAGTTGATCCGGCTACAGGTACGTACATGTACAATGGAACGTCCCTAAAACCGATCCATGATCGACATACTTGTACACACACCACCAATTAAAATGACAGCTCTAAGTTGGTTCATACGGAGCCCCACAGGGGACATAGAATTTCTTTTTTTAATCCGTTCCCACGAAATGACAATTCGTTTCCTCAATTTAACAATTCGTTCCCACAAATTAACACTTCGTTTCCTCAATTTAACAATTCGTTCCCACGAAAAAACAATTGTTAATTCGTGGGAACGAATTGTTATATCGTGGGAACGAATATTTAATTCGATGGAACGAATTGTTAAATTGAGGGAACGAATCCATGTCCCCTGCGGTGCTCCGTAAGTATTGGAGCGATCATATACTAGCTGGCTTATAATGACAGCTCTCTAAGCCAGATACCATGGGAGTTCCACAGGGTGTCCGGTTAGAGAGGTATCGCTGAATAGGCACAACATAACGATTGGTCGACAAACGCAATCTGACAGTTGCGCTCGATCTGATCGTGATGTACACTATCCGCTATTCGGTCGTTATGGTACATGTACCATTATTGACTCGAGCGAACATTTTCAAATATGTGACTGTGACTGGAGAAATTGGGCTTATGGGGTTTGCGACCAGTGTATATCCAGATCCGCATCCGTACAGTCTGACCAGGATCTGTACTGTTCGCCGTTCCATCAATGAAACACTGACCGTGCTGCTAACAAGTAATATAGATCGTTATCAGGTTACAGGGGACTCAGGCTACAGGAGGATGCTATTTGATCAGGCTACAGGAAGGTGCTATTAGATCAGGCTACATGAAGGTGCTATTTGATCAGGCTACAGGAAGGTGCTATTTGATCAGGCTACAGGAAGGTGCTATTTGATCAGGCTACAGGAAGGCGCTATTTGATCAGGCTACATGAAGGTGCTATTTGATCAGGCTACAGGAAGATGCTATTTGATCAGGCTACATGAAGGTGCTATTTGATCAGGCTACAGGAAGATGCTATTTGATCAGGCTACAGGAAGGTGCTATTTGATCAGACTACAGGAAGGTGCTATTTGATCAGGCTACAGGAAGGTGCTATTTGATCAGGCTACAGGAAGGTGCTATTAGATCAGGCTACAGGAAGGTGCTATTTGATCAGGCTACAGGAAGGTGCTATTTGATCAGGCTACAGGAAGGTGCTATTTGATCAGGCTACATGAAGGTGCTATTTGATCAGGCTACAGGAAGGTGCTATTTGATCAGGCTACAGGAAGGTGCTATTTGATCAGGCTACAGGAAGGTGCTATTAGATCAGGCTACTTGGAGGTGCTATTTTGATTCGGCTACAGGAGGTGCTATTTGATCAGGCTACAAGGAAGGTGCTATTTGATCAGGCTTCATGAAGGTGCTATTTTATTCAGGCTTTCGAAGGTGCTATTTGGATCAGGTACATTGAAGGTGCTATTTGATCAGGCTACATGAAGGTGCTATTTGATCAGGCTACAGGAATTTGGTGCATGATGATCAGGCTACAGAATGGCGGCTATGAATGCTAGGCAGGTACATTGAAGGTGCATATTTATCAAGGCTTACAGGATGAGGTGCTATGTGATCAGGCAAACATGAAGGTGCTATAGATCAGCTACAGGAAGTGCTATTTGATCACTACAGGAAGGTGTATTTGATCAGCTACAGGAGGTGCTTATGATCAGGCTACAGGAAGGTGCTATTTGATCAGGCTACATGAAGGTGCTATTTGATCAGGCTACATGAAGGTGCTATTTGATCAGGCTACAGGAAGGTGCTATTTGATCAGGCTACAGGAAGCATTTGAATCAGCAACATGGAAGGTGCTATTTGATCAGGCTACAGGAAGGTGCTATTTGATCAGGTACAGGAAGCAATTTATAGCTACATGAAGGTGCTATTGATTCAGCCTACAGGAATTTGTTATTTGTCAGCTACAGGAAGGTGCATTTTATCAGGCTACAGGGAAGGTGCTTATTTGATTAGGCTACATGAAGGTGCTATTTGATCAGGCCTACAGAAGGTGCTATTTGATCAGGCTACATTTAAGGTGCAATTTTGATCATGGCTACAGAAGGTGCTATTGATCGGCTATAGGAAGGTGCTATGATTCAGGCTACAGAAGGTGCTTATTGATCAGGCTACATGAAGGTGTCTATTTTATCAGGCAACATGAAGGTCTATTAGATCAGGCTACATGAAAGGTGCTATTTGATCAGGCTACATGAAGGTAAGGCTATTATCTCAGGCTACAAGGAAGGTGCATTTGATCAGCTACATGAAGGTGCTATTTGATCAGGCTACATGAAGGTGCTATTTGATCAGGCTACATGAAGGTGCTATTTGATCAGGCTACATGAAGGTGCTATTTGATCAGGCTACATGAAGGTGCTATTTGATCAGGCTACAGGAAGGTGCTATTTGATCAGCCGGCTACATTCAGAAGTGCTATTTGATCAGTGCTACAGGAAGGGCTATTAGATCAGCTACATGGAAGGTCTATTTGATCATGCTACATGAAGGTGCTATTTGATCACTACGAAGGTGCTAATTTGATCAGCTACATGAAGGTGCTATTTGATCAGGCTACAGAAGTGCTATATGATCAGGAGCTACATGAAGGTGCTATTTGATCAGGCTACAGAAGGTGCTATTTTGATCAGGCTACATGAAGGTGCAATTTGATCAGCTCCAGGAAGGTGCATTTGAACAGCTACAATAAAGTGCATTTGATCAGGCAACAGAAGGTGCATTAGATCAGGCTACAGGAAGGTGCTATTTGATCAGCTACATGAAGGTAATTTTTATGGCGATCAGCTACATGAAGGTGCTATTGATCAGGCTACAATGAAGGTGCTATTTAATCAGCTACAGGAAGGTGCTATTTGATCAGGCTACAGGAAGGTGCTATTTGATCAGGCTACATGGAAGGTGCTATTTGATCAGGCTACAGGAAGGTGCTATTTGATCAGGCTACATAAGTGCTATTTGATGAGGCTACATGAAGGTGCTATTTAGATCAGGCTACAGAAGGTGCTATTGATCAGGCTACACGGAAAGGTGCTATTTAATCAGGCTACATGAAGGTCTAATTTGATCAGCCTTCAAAGCTTTACAGGAGGAATGCCCATTTGATCAGGCTACATTGAAGGTGATATTTTATCAGGTAAAGAATGGGCTATTTTGATGAGGCTACATGAAGTGCTATATTTGATCAGGCTACAAGGAAGGTCAATTTGATCAGGCTTTACAGAAGAGCTATTTAATCAGCTACATGAAGGTGCTATTTGATCAGCTACAGGAAGGTGCTATTTGATCAGGCTCAGGAAGGTGTTATTTATCAGCTACATGAAGGTGCTATAAGATCCGGCACAGGAAGGTGCTTATTTGACAGGCTTACATGAAGGTCTATTTGATCAAGCTACAGGAGTTGCTATTTGATCAGGCACTGGAAGGTGCTATTAGATCATGGCTACAGGAAGTGCTATTTTGGAATCAGGCTACATGAAGTGCTATTGGATCAGGCTACATGAAGGTGCTATTTGATCAGGCTACATGAAGGTGCTATTTGATCAGGCTACAGGAAGGTGCTATTTGATCAGGCTACATGAAGGTGCAATTGATCAGGTCAATGAGGTCTATTAAGATCAGGCTACAGGAAAGTGCTATTGATCAGCTTTACATGAAGGTGCTATTTGATCAGGCTACAGAGTTATATTTGATCAGCTACAGAAGGTGCTATTTGCCTATAATCAGGCAACATGAAGGTGCTATTTGATCAGGCTACATGAATTTGATGCTAATATGATCAGGCTACAGGAAGATGCTATTTGATCAGGCTACATGAAGGTGCTATTTCATCAGGCTACACTATTTGATCAGGCTACAGGAAGGTGCTATTTGATGAGGCTACAGGAAGGTGCTATTAGATCAGCTACAGAAGGTGCTATTTGATCAGGCTACATGAATGTGCTATTTGATCAGGCCTACAGGAATGGTGCTATTAGATCATGGCTAGACAGGAATGTTGCTATTAGATCAGGCTACAGAAGTGCTATTTGAATCAGGAGCTTTACATGAAGGTGCTTATTTTGATCAGGCTACATGAAGGTGCTATTAGATCAGGCTACAGGAAGGTGCTATTTGATCAGACTACAGGAAGGTGCTATTTGATCAGGATATAGGAAGGTGATATTTGATCAGGCTACAGGAAGGTGCTATTAGATCAGGCTACATGAAGGTGCTATTAGATCAGGCTACAGGAAGGTGCTATTTGATCAGGCTACAGGAAGGTGCTATTTGATCAGGCTATAGGAAGGTGCTATTTGATCAGGCTACAGGAAGGTGCTATTAGATCAGGCTACATGAAGGTGCTATTTGATCAGGCTACAGGAAGGTGCTATTTGATCAGGCTACAGGAAGGTGCTATTTTATCAGGCTACATGAAGGTGCTATTATATAACAATGGCTAGGGGAAGGTAATGCTATTTGATCAGCGATAGGAAGTGCTATTTGATCATGCTATAAGGAGATGATGATATTTGATCAGGTCTATCAGAAAGGTTGCTACTTGAAATCAGGCGTACAGGAAGGTGCTAATTTGATCAAAGAGCTTTACAGGAAATGTGCTTATATGATTAGGCTACGATGAAGGTGTGCATTAGATCATTACTACAGGAAGGTGCTATTTGATCAGCTACATGAAGGTGCTATTTGATCAGGCTACAGGAAGATGCTATTTGATCAGGCTACATGAAGGTGCTATTTCATCAGGCTACACTATTTGATCAGGCTACAGGAAGGGTCTATTTGATCAGGCTTAAACATGAACGTCTATTTGATCAGACTACAGGAAGAGATGGCAATATGATCAGGCTACAGGAAGGTGCTATAGATCAGCTACAGGAAGGTGCTATTTGATCAAGCTACGGTAAAGGAGTATTTGAAATCATCGGCTACAGGAAGGTGCTGTTTGATCAGGATACATGAAGTGCAATATTTATCAGCTACAGAATGTGGGCTATTTGATCAGGCTACATGAAGGTGCTATTAGATCAGGCTACATGAAGGTGCTATTTGATCAGGCTACAATGAAGAGAGACATATGATCAGGCTACAGGAGGATGCTATTTGATCAGGCTACAGGAGGAGGGGCTATTTTGAACAGATCAGGCTAGCTTGAGGTGAAGTGCTATTTGATCAGGCTACATGAAGGTGCTATTTAGATCAGGCTACAGAAGGTGTTATTGATCAGGCTACATGAAGGTGCTATTTGATCAGTCTACATGAAGGTGCTTATTTTTATCAGGCTACAGGTAGGATATATTTGATCAGGCTACATGAAGGTGATCATTTTTATCATGTTACAGGAAGGTGCTATTTGATGAGCTACATGAAGGTGCTATTTAGATCAGGATTTACAGCTAATAGGAATTTGATTATTTGATCAGGCTACACGATGGTGCTATTTGATCAGCTACATGAAGGTTGTTATTTGATTAGGCTACATTAAAGGTGCTATTAGATCAGGCTACAGGAAGGTGCTATATGCTACAGAGCTAACATGAAGGTGCTATTTGATCAGGATACAGGAAGGTGCTATTTGATCAGGCTACATGAATTTGTGCTAAATATTTGATCAGGCTAACACGAAGGTGCTATTTGATCAGGCTACATGAAGGTGTTTTTATTAGGATGGCACAAGGATGTTAATTTTTATGCTATTAGATCAGGCTACAGGGAAGGTGCATTTGATCATGCTACATGAAGGTGCTATTAGATCAGGCTACATGAAGGTGCTATTTGATCAGGCTACAGGAAGGTGCTATTTGATCAGGCTATAGGAAGGTGCTATTTGATCAGGCTACAAGGAAGAATGTTTTCTATAGATCAGATCTACAGGAAGGTGCTATTTGATCAGGCTACATGAAGGTGCTATTTGATCAGGCTACAGGAAGGTGCTATTTAATCAGGCTACAGGAAGGTGCTATTAGATCAGGCTACAGGAAGATGCTATTTGATCACGATACATGAAGGTGCTATTTGATCAGGCTATAGGAAGGTGCTATTTGATCAGGCTACAGGAAAGTGCTATTTGATCAGGCTACAGGAAGGTGCTATTTGATCAGGCTACATGAAGGTGCTATTAGATCAGGCTACAGGAAGGTGCTGTTTGATCAGGCTACATGAAGGTGTAATTTGATCAGGCTACAGGAGGATGCTATTTGATCAGGCTACAGGAAGGTTATATTTGATCAGGCTACATGAAGGTGCTATTTGATCAGGCTACATGAAGGTGCTATTAGATCAGGCTACAGGAAGGTGCTATTTGATCAGGCTACATGAAGGTGCTATTTGATCAGGCTACATGAAGGTGCTATTTGATCAGGCTACAGGAGGATGTTATTTGATCAGGCTACATGAAGGTGATATTTTATCAGGTTACAGGAAGGTGCTATTTGATGAGGCTACATGAAGATGCTATTTGATGAGGATACAGGAATGTGTTATTTGATCAGGCTACACGAAGGTGCTATTTGATCAGGCTACATGAAGGTGTTATTTGATTAGGCTACATGAAGATGCTATTAGATCAGGCTACAGGAAGGTGTTATTTGATCAGGCTACATTAAGATGCTATTTGATCGGGCTACAGGAAGGTGCTATTTGATCAGGCTACAGGAAGGTGCTACATGTATTAGATCAGGGTACAGGAATGTGCTATTTGATCAGGCTACATGAATGTGCTATTTGATCAGGCTACATGAAGGTGCTATTAGATCAGGCTACAGGAAGGTGCTATTTGATCAGGCTACATGAAGGTGTAATTTTATCAGGGTACAGGAGGATGCTATTTGTTCAGGCTACAGGAAGGTGCTATTTGATCAGGCTATATGAAGGTGCTATTTGATCAGGCTACATGAAGGTGCTATTAGATCAGGCTACAGGAAGGTGCTATTTGATCAGGCTACATGAATGTGCTATTTGATCAGGCTACAGGAAGGTGCTATTTGATCAGGCTACAGGAAGGTGGTATTTGATGAGGCTACAGGAAGGTGCTATCTTATCAGGTTACATGAAGGTGCTATTTGATCAGGCTACAGGAAGGTGCTATTAGATCAGGCTACAGGAAGGTGCTATTTGATCAGGCTACATGAAGGTGCTATTAGATCAGGCTACAGGAAGGTGCTATTTGATCAGGCTACATGAAGGTGCTATTTGATCAGGCTATAGGAAGGTGCTACTTTGATCAGGCTACAGGAAAGTGCTATTTGATCAGGCTATAGAAAGGTGCTATTTGATCAGGCTACATGAAGGTGCTATTTGATCAGACTACAGGAAGATGCAATTTGATCAGGCTACATGAATGTGCTATTTGATCAGGCTACATGAAGGTGCTATTAGATCAGGCTACAGGAAGGTGCTATTTGATCAGGCTACATGAAGGTGTAATTTTATCAGGGTACAGGAGGATGCTATTTGTTCAGGCTACAGGAAGGTGCTATTTGATCAGGCTACATGAAGGTGCTATTTGATCAGGCTACATGAAGGTGCTATTAGATCAGGCTACAGGAAGGTGCTATTTGATCAGGCTACATGAATGTGCTATTTGATCAGGCTACAGGAAGGTGCTATTTGATCAGGCTACAGGAAGGTGGTATTTGATGAGGCTACAGGAAGGTGCTAGCTATCAGGTTAACATGAAGGTGCTATTTGATCAGGCTACAGAATGTCTATTAGATCAGGCTACAGGAAGGGTCTATTTGATCAGGCTACATGAAGGTGCTATTTGATCAGGCTACAGGAAGGTGCTATTTGATCAGGCTACAGGAAGGTGCTATTAGATCAGGCTACATGAAGGTGCTATTTGATCAGGCTACATGAAGGTGCTATTTGATCAGGCTACATGAAGGTGCTATTTGATCAGGCTACAGGAAGGTGCTATTTGATCAGGCTACATGAAGGTGCTATTTGATCAGGCTACAGGAAGGTGCTATTTGATCAGGCTACATGAAGGTGCTATTTGATCAGGCTACAGGAAGGTGCTATTAGATCAGGCTACATGAAGGTGCTATTTGATCATGCTACATGAAGGTGCTATTTGATCCGGCTACAGGAAGGTGCTATTAGATCAGGCTACATGAAGGTGCTATTTGATCAGGCTACATGAAGTTGCTATTTGATCAGGCTACATGGAGGTGCTATTTGATCAGGCTACAGGAAGGTGCTATTTGATCAGGCTACATGAAGGTGCTATTTGATCAGGCTACATGAAGTTGCTATTTGATCAGGCTACATGAAGGTGCTATTTGATCAGGCTACATGAAGGTGCTATTTGATCAGGCTACATGGAAGGTGCTATTTGATCAGGCTACAGGAAGGTGCTATTTGATCAGGCTACAGGAAGGTGCTATTTGATCAGGCTACATGAAGGTGCTATTGATCAGGCTACAGAAAGGTGCTATTTGATCAGGCTACATGAAGGTGCTATTTGATCAGGCTACAGGAAGGTGCTATTTGATCAGGCTACATGAAGGTGCTATTTGATCAGGCTACAGGAAGGTGCTATTAGATCAGGCTACAGGAAGGTGCTATTTGATCAGGCTACATGAAGGTGCTATGCGATCAGGCTACATGAAGGTGCTATGCGATCAGGCTACATGAACGTGCTATTTAATCAGGCTACAGGAAGGTGCTATTTGATCAGGCTACATGAAGGTGCTATTTGATCAGGCTACAGGATGGTGCTATTAGATCAGGCTACAGGAAGGTGCTATTAGATCAGGCTACAGAAAGGTGCTATTTGATCAGGCTACATGAAGGTGCTATTTGATCAGGCTACATGAAGGTGCTATTAGATCAGGCTACAGGAAGGTGCTATTTGATCAGACTACACGAAGGTGCTATTTGATCAGGATATAGGAAGGTGATATTTGATCAGGCTACAGGAAGGTGCTATTAGATCAGGCTACATGAAGGTGCTATTAGATCAGGCTACAGGAAGGTGCTATTTGATCAGACTACAGGAAGGTGCTATTTGATCAGGATATAGGAAGGTGATATTTGATCAGGCTACAGGAAGGTGCTATAGATCAGGCTACATGAGGTGCAATTTAGATCAGGCTACATGGAAGGTGCTATTGATCAGGCTACAGGAAGTGCTATTTTGATCAAGGCTATAGGAAGGTGCTATTTGATCAGGCTACAGGAAGGTGCTATTAGATCAGGCTACATGAAGGTGCTATTTGATCAGGCTACAGGAAGGTGCTATTTGATCAGGCTACAGGAAGGTGCTATTTTATCAGGCCACATGAAGGTGCTATTAGATCAGGCTACAGGAAGGTGCTATTTGATCAGACTACAGGAAGGTGCTATTTGATCAGGCTATAGGAAGGTGATATTTGATCAGGCTACAAGAAGGTGCTATTTGATCAGGCGACAGGAAGGTGCTATTTGATCAGGCTACAGGAAGGTGCTATTTGATTAGGCTACATGAAGGTGCTATTAGATCAGACTACAGGAAGGTGCAATTTGATCAGGCTACATGAAGGTGCTATTTGATCAGGCTACATGAAGATGCTATTTGATCAGGCTACATGAAGGTGCTATTTCATCAGGCTACAGGAGGATGATATTTGATCAGGCTACAGGAAGGTGCTATTTAATCCGGCAACATGAAGGTGCTATTTGATCAGGCTACATGAAGATGCTATTTGATCAGGCTACAGGAAGATGCTATTTGATCAGGCTACATGAAAGTGCTATTTCATCAGGCTACATTTTTTGATCAGGCTACAGGAAGGTGCCATTTGATGAGGCTACAGGAAGGTGCTATTAGATCAGGCTACAGGAAGGTGCTATTTGATCAGGCTACATGAATGTGCTATTTGATCAGGCTACAGGATGGTGCTATTAGATCAGGCTACAGGAAGGTGCTATTAGATCAGGCTACAGGAAGGTGCTATTTGATCAGGCTACATGAAGGTGCTATTTGATCAGGCTACATGAAGGTGCTATTAGATCAGGCTACATGAAGGTGCTATTAGATCAGGCTACAGGAAGGTGCTATTTGATCAGGCTACAGGAATGTGCTATTTGATCAGGCTACATGAAGGTGCCATTAGATCAGGCTACAGGAAGGTGCTATTTGATCAGGCTACATGAAGGTGTAATTTGATCAGGCTACAGGAGGATGATATTTGGTCAGGCTACAGGAAGGTGCTATTTGATCAGACTACATGAAGGTGCTATTTGATCAGGCTACATGAAGGTGCTATTAGATCAGGCTACAGGAAGGTGCTATTTGATCAGGCTACATGAAGGTGCTATTTGATCAGGCTACATGAAGGTGCTATTTGATCAGGCTACAGGAGGATGTTATTTGATCAGGCTACATGAAGGTGATATTTTATCAGGTTACATGAAGGTGCTATTTGATGAGGCTACATGAAGGTGCTATTTGATCAGGATACAGGAATGTGTTATTTGATCAGGCTACACGAAGGTACTATTTGATCAGGCTACATGAAGGTGTTATTTGATTAGGCTACATTAAGATGCTATTAGATCAGGCTACAGGAAGGTGCTATTTGATCAGGCTACATGAAGGTGCTATTAGAACAGGCTACAGGAAGGTGCTATTTGATCAGACTACAGGAAGGTGCTATTTGATCAGGCTATAGGAAGGTGATATTTGATCAGGCTACAGGAAGGTGCTATTAGATCAGACTACAGGAAGGTGCTATTTGATCAGGCTACATGAAGGTGCTATTTGATCAGGCTACAGGAAGGTGATATTTGATCAGGCTACAGGAAGGTGCTATTTAATCAGGCTACAGGAAGGTGCTATTAGATCAGGCTACAGGAAGGTGCTATTTGATCAGGATACATGAAGGTGCTATTTGATCAGGCTATAGGAAGGTGCTATTTGATCAGGCTACAGGAAAGTGCTATTTGATCAGGCTATAGGAAGGTGCTATTTGATCAGGCTACATGAAGGTGCTATTAGATCAGGCTACAGGAAGGTGCTATTTGATCAGGCTACATGAAGGTGTAATTTGATCAGGCTACAGGAGGATGCTATTTGATCAGGCTACAGGAAGGTTCTATTTGATCTGGCTACATGAAGGTGCTATTTGATCAGGCTACATGAAGGTGCTATTAGATCAGGCTACAGGAAGGTGCTATTTGATCAGGCTACATGAAGGTGCTATTTGATCAGGCTACATGAAGGTGTAATTGATCAGGCTACAAGAGGAAGTTATTTGATCAGGCTACATGAAGGTGATATTTTATCAGGTTACAGGAAGGTGCTATTTGATGAGGCTACATGAAGGTGCTATTTGATCAGGATACAGGAATGTGTTATTTGATCAGGCTACACGAAGGTGCTATTTGATCAGGCTACATGAAGGTGTTACTTGATTAGGCTACATGAAGATGCTATTAGATCAGGCTACAGGAAGGTGCTATTTGATCAGGCTACATGAAGGTGCTATTAGAACAGGCTACAGGAAGGTGCTATTTGATCAGACTACAGGAAGGTGCTATTTGATCAGGCTATAGGAAGGTGATATTTGATCAGGCTACAGGAAGGTGCTATTAGATCATACTAAAACAGGAAGTTTTTTTTCTAATTGATCAGCTACATGAAGGTGCTATTTGATCAGGCTACAGGAAGGTGAAATTTGATCAAGGCTACAGGAAGGAGGTGCAATTAGATCAGGCCTAACAGGAATGCTACAGGAAGGTGCTATTTGATCAGGATACATGAAGGTGCTATTTGATCAGGCTATAGGAAGGTGCTATTTGATCAGGCTACAGGAAAGTGCTATTTGATCAGGCTATAGGAAGGTGCTATTTGATCAGGCTACATGAAGGTGCTATTAGATCAGGCTACAGGAAGGTGCTATTTGATCAGGCTACATGAAGGTGTAATTTGATCAGGCTACAGGAGGATGCTATTTGATCAGGCTACAGGAAGGTTCTATTTGATCAGGCTACATGAAGGTGCTATTTGATCAGGCTACATGAAGGTGCTATTAGATCAGGCTACAGGAAGGTGCTATTTGATCAGGCTACATGAAGGTGCTATTTGATCAGGCTACATGAAGGTGTAATTGATCAGGCTACAAGAGGAAGTTATTTGATCAGGCTACATGAAGGTGATATTTTATCAGGTTACAGGAAGGTGCTATTTGATGAGGCTACATGAAGGTGCTATTTGATCAGGATACAGGAATGTGTTATTTGATCAGGCTACACGAAGGTGCTATTTGATCAGGCTACATAAAGGTGTTACTTGATTAGGCTACATGAAGATGCTATTAGATCAGGCTACAGGAAGGTGCTATTTGATCAGGCTACATGAAGGTGCTATTAGATCAGGCTACAGGAAGGTGCTATTTGATCAGGCTTCATGAAGTTGCTATTAGATCAGGCTACATGAAGGTGCTATTGATCAGGCTACATGAAGGTGCTATTTGATCAGGCTACAGGAAGGTGCTATTTGATCAGGCCCAGGAAGGTGCTATTTGATCAGGATACAGGAAGGTGCTATTTGATCAGACTACATGAAGGTGCTATTAGATCAGGCTACAGGAAGGTGTTATTTGATCAGGCTACATGAAGGTGCTATTTGATCAGGCTACATGAAGGTGCTATTGATCAGGCTACAGGAAAGTGCTATTTGATCAGGCTACATGAAGGTGCTATTTGATCAGGCTACATGAAGGTACTATTTGATCAGGCTACAGGAGGATGCTATTTGATCAGGCTACAGGAAGGTGCTATTTAATCAGGCAACATGAAGGTGCTATTTGATCAGGCAACATGAAGATGCTATTTGATCAGGCTACAGGAAGATGCTATTTGATCAGGCTACATGAAGTTGCTATTTCATAAGGCTACACTATTTGATGAGGCTACAGGAAGGTGCTATTTGATGAGGCTACAGGAAGGTGCTATTAGATCAGGCTACAGGAAGGTGCTATTTGATCAGGCTACATGAATGTGCTATTTGATCAGGCTACATGATGGTGCTATTAGATCAGGCTACAGGAAGGTGCTAATAGATCCGGCTACAGGAAGGTGCTATTTGATCAGGCTACATGAAGGTTGCATTTGATCCGCTACAGGAAGGTTTTTAAACCAAAAGAAAAAAATTTTTTTTTTAAAAAAAAAAGGGGGGGGGGGGGTAGGAAGGGTGGTAATTTGGGTGTGGAAGGTGGGGGGTTATGGTGGAGGAAGGTCTTTTTTTTATTTGGGGGGGGGGGGGGGGGTGGTCTGTTATTTGTAGAGGACAGGAAGTGCTAATTGATCAGGCTACAGAAGCTATTAGATCAGGCAACAGGAAGTTCTATTTGATCAGGCTAATATGGTGCAATTTATCAGGCTACAGGTAGGTCATTTGATCAGGCTACAGGAAAATATATTTGATCGGGGCTACAGGAAAGCTATTTGATCAGGCTACAGGAAGGTGCTTTTATTAATCAGGTACAGGGAAGGAGTTATTTGATCAGCTACAATTTAAGATCGCTATTTGATCGGCTACCTGGAAGGCTATGATCAGCTATTTTTTGGGGGTGCAGATGCTACTTGGTATTAGTCAGACAGGTTTGTGCTATTTGATCAGGCTACAGGAAAGCAATTGACAGCTATAGGAAAAGCATTTGTCAGGCTACAGAAGGTGCTAATTAATCAGGCTACAGGAAGGTGTATTTGATCAGGCTAAATGGAAGGTGCGATTTTATTCAGGCTAAGAAGGTGCTACTTTTGATCAGGCCTACAGAAATGCTTTTTGATCAGCTACAGGAAAGGTGCATTTGATCAGGCTACATGAAGGTGGCTATTTGATCAGGCTACAGGAAGGTTGCAATTGATCAGGCCTACATTTGAAAGTGCTTTGTCATCAGCTACAGAAGGGCTATTTGATTCAAGCTACATAAAGGTGCTATTTGATCAGGGCTACAGAAAGGTGCTATTTGATCAGGCTACATGAAGTGCTATTTATCAGGCTTAACATTGAAAGGTTGAATTTGAATTCAGGCTAACTTAAGGAGCTATTTGGATCAGGCTACATAAGTGCTATTTGATCAGGCCACAATTGGAAGGTACTATTTGAATCAGGCTACAGAAGGAGCTATTTTGAATCAGCTACAGGAAGGTGCTATTTAATCAGCAACAGGAAGGTGCATTTGATCAGCAACATGAAGATGCTATTTGATCGGCTACAGGAAAGCTATTTGAACAGCTACGGAGGTTGCTAATTACATAAGGCTACAACATTTGATCAGGCTACAGATGTGCTATTTGATAGGCTACAGAAGGAGCTATTAGAGGTCCAGCTACAAAGGTGCTATTTTGATCAGGGCTACATGAAATTGTGCGAATATTTGATCAGGCTACATTTATGGTGCTAATTAAGAATCAGGCTACAGGAAGGTGCTAAATTAAAGATCAGCAACAGGAAGGTGTTATTTGATCAGGCTACAGAGTGCAATTTGATCAGCTAACAGGAAAGGTGCAAATTTTGATCAGGATACAGGAAGGAGCTATTTGATCAGGCTACAGGAAGGTGCTTATTTATCAGGCACCATTGAAGCTATTTGATCAATGCTACATGGAAGGTGCTATTTGATCAGCTACAGGAAGGTTGCTTATTTGATCAGGGTACAGGAAGGTTTGCTATTTGACAGGCACATGAAGGTGCTATTAGATCAGCTACAAGGAGTGGCTCTTTGATCAGCACATGAATGGTGCCTAAATTTGATCAGGCATAAGGAAGTGCACTTTGAATCAGGCTACAAAAGTGCTATTTGATCAGGCATAGAAAGGTGCAAATTGATCAGGCTACATGAGGTGCTATTTGATCAGACTACAGGAAGGTGCATTTGATCAGGCTACATGAAGGTGCTGTTACTTCAGCTACGGAAGGTGCTATTGATCAAGCTACATAAAGGTGCTATTTGATCAGGCTAACAGGAAGGTTGCTATTTGATCAGTTTTTACAATAGGTGCATTTGACAGGCTACAGGAAGGTGCTATTTGAATCAGCTAAATGAAGTTGCTATTTAAATCAGCTTACAGTACTATTGGATCAGTAACAGGAATGTATTAATCAGGCTTTTACAGAAGCTTAGATCAGGCTACAGGAAGGTGATATTTGATCAGCTACAGGAAGGGTAATTTTTATCAGGCTACAGGAGGATCTATTTGATCAGGCCTACAGGAATGTTCTATTGATCAGCTACATGAAGTGCCTATTTGATCAGGCTACATGAAGTGCTAATTTTGATCAGCTACAGGAGGATGTATTTGAATCGGGGGGGGGCCTACAGAAAGTTGATATGTTATCAGTACAGAAGGTTGCTATTTGATTAGCTACATGCAGTGCTAATTTGATCAGGCTACATGAAGGGGTTATTTGATTAGGCCTACATGAATGCTATTAGATCAGGCTACAGGAAGGTGCTATTTGACAGGCAACAGAAGGTTCTATTAATCCAGGCTACAGGAAGGTGCTATTTGATCAGGCTACATGAAGGGCTATTTGATCAGGCCTACAGGAAGGTGCTATTTGATCAACAACTGAAGGTGCTATAGATCAGGCTACAGAGGTGTAATATATTATCTACAAGAACTGCTATTTATCAGGCTAAAGGAAGGTGCTATTTGATCAGGCTACATGAGGTGGCTAAATTTGATCAGCTACATGAAGGTGCTATTTGATCAGCCAACAGGAAGTGCAATTTGATCAGGGCTAACATGAAAATGCTTTCATCAGGCTACAGAAGGTGCTAAATTTGATCAGGCTACATTTGAAGGTCATGAATATTTGATCAGCTACAAAAGGTTAATATTTTGATCAGGGCTAACAGAATGTGCTATTTGATCAGGCTACATGAAGGTGCTATTAATCAGCTACAGGAAGGTGTTATTTGGATCAGCTACATGAAGGTGTTATATCAGGCTACAGAAGGTGCTATTTGATCGGAGCTACAGGATGTGCTATTTGATCAGGCTACATGAAGGTGCTATTTGAATCAGCTACCAGGAAGGGATGTTTATTTGGATCAGGGCTACATGAAGGTCTGCTAATTTGATCAGGCTACGGAAGGATGCTATTGATCAGGCTACATGAAAGGTGATATTTGATCAGGCTACATGAAGAGTAGCTAGGTTTTGTTTATGATCCAGCTTACTAATTAGATCAGGTACAAGGAAGGTGATATTAGGCTCAGGCTATCAGGTAGGTGCTATTTGATCAGGCTACAGGAAGGTGCTATGGATAGGAACACTGCTACACAGAAGGTGCTATTGATCAGGCTACATGAAGGTGCTATTTAGATCAGGCTACTGGGAAGGGCTATTGATCAGGCTACAGGAAGTGCTATTTGATCAGGCTACATGAGGTGCTATTTGAACAGTACAGGAAGTTGTATTAGATCAGCTACATGAAGGTTCTATTGGATCAGGCTACAGGAAGGTGCTATTTGATCAGCTACAATGAAGGTGCTATTTAGATCAAAGCTACAGTAGGTCTATTTGATCAGGCTACATTGAAAGGCTAC